>CAVNZG010000274.1:117500-238916 GCA_963693315.1 Diogma glabrata
TTGAACTCTTGAATTCATTGGATTTAACTAGAATGCCACCACATAATTTTCGATTGAAGATTGGTTCACCAACTATTTTGCTTAGAAATTTCAAAACCATTTTAAACGGCAATTTTCAAGGTGAAATCGTTATTTTAATTGTAATTTTGGCAATGATCCTTTAGACTCGCGCATCTTATTTAAAAGTTTATAATTTCCAATTTGATTGGTATTTGTAATGACTATTAATAAGGAACAACGTTAAACAATGTGAATTTGTGAGCTGGATCTAGAAACCCCGTGCTTTTTGCATAGTCAATTATATGTTGAGTGTTTGAAGGTTGAAAAACCTTCAAGTTTGTTCGTGTATACCGCTCAGGAACTAGCAAAAAATATTGTTCATCATATTGCATTAAGATAAACTTAAAAAAAATTATATTCCTGTTTAATAATAAATGTATATAATAATAAATAATAGTTTCGTTTAATTTTTTTTTTTTTTTTAAGGCGTTCATGCTCCATGTAGGAGCGTTGCCAGGCTAATCAGCTTTGAATATTCACCACGGTCATTCGCAACAGCGACATATTTACCATGGCAGCTGATTTTTTTAAGGTGGTTTATTACGTCAGTCTCCCATTGCAGTCGTGGTCTACCTCGCGGTCGACCACTCCCTGGAGTACTAACGTACATTTTTCTAATCATTCCAGACTGTGAATCGGCTCGTAGAACATGCCCAAACCAAGCAATCCTATTAGAACGGATACAACCTATTATATTATATCAGGACCCTCAAGAAGGTCTCTGATCTCAAAGTTATACCGGGTTCTATAATCTCCATCGTCTGTCTTGAGTGGACCAAAAATGTAGCGCAGGACCTGACGCTCAAATACAGATAAGTGCGATTCGTCATTTTGTGTAAGGGTCCACGTTTGTGACCCATACATCACAACCGGTCTAATCAATGTCTTGTATAACTTGAGCTTGGTGTTAGTTGATACATACGGTGATCCAAGGAGAGGTTTAATTGAGTAGAAAGTTCGATTACTTGCAGTGATTCGAGCTTTTATATCTGTAAGTATGCTGTTGTTTGAGTCAAGCATTGATCCTAAATATTTAAAAGATTCAACTCCCTCAATTCGTTCATCGCCGAACATCAAATCTTTCTTCTCAGCCTCTTTTGAAACATTCTTATGTTTGGTTTTATTGTAGTTAATTTGCAGACGAATTTTCCTAGCACCACTCTCAAGCGACTTGAAAGTCTCACTCATAACAGCTTCACTTCGGCCGAGGATGATAACATCATCAGCGTAATCAATCATCTGTACTGAGTTTTTTGACGAGATATTGTTATTAGTCGGTAGTTTCTTTTGACGACACACATATTCCAAGGCTAGATTAAAAAGTATAGGAGAGATAGCGTCACCTTGTCTTAAACCGAAGTAGACTTTAAAAAACTTTGATATTTCGTTCTCTACTCGTACACAGCATTGAGAGTTCTGTCCTGTCATTTTGAATAGTGAAACCAGTTTACCAGGAATTCCAATTGACACCAGAGAAGACCATGGAGTCTCTCGTTCGAGAGAGTCGTAGGCCTGCCTGAAATCAATGAAAAGTTGGTGCACAGGTATGTTGAACTCTCGACACTTTTCCAAAATCATCCTTATTGAGCAGAGTGCATCGGTGGTACCTCGGCCCCGCCGAAAACCACACTGATATTCTCCAAACAGTTGTTCAGCAGAAGGATTGATTTTGGATAGCAAAATGTAGGAAAAGATCGTATATGCTGTGCAGGGGAGAGCGATTCCTTTGTAGTTTGCACATTGTAGGCGATTACATTTTTATGGATTGGTATCAGCATAGCTGTGTTCCAGTCCTGTGGCATGGTTTCAGTCCTCCAGATCATTTGGACAAGTTCAAACAATCTTAAGGATAGAGTTTCGCCACCATGTACAATCATTTCGGATGTTATATCGTCGATACCAGGTGCTTTATTACGTTTTAATTTTGACAGCGCCGCATCGAATTTCTCTTTGGTTGGTTCGTCTACATGGACCTTTGACGCACGAATAGGCTTTGCTCGTCGCCCGAATTGTTGCTGGTCACTTAAGTTGAGAAGATTTTCAAAATAAGCGGCCCAAGTATCTAAAATATTTTTAAGGTCTACTTGTAGCTCCCCATCTTTCGTTTTGCAGTCGATCTAGTTTGAGGGCCCTTCTTTAAGGTTTTAACCTGTTGAAAGAAGTTACGCGATTGATGTTCCTTATTGAAGCTTTCAATCTCCTCACACTGTCTCTTCCACCATTCTCTCTTTGTTCGTCTACATAGCTTTGTAACGGCTTGTCTTGCCAGTTTACAGTTCTCCTTCGTGGACCTAGTGTTTCGTCCTTGTAGACACTTCAGATAGCAATCTCTTTTGTATTGAATAGCGTCAAGGCATGCTTGATCCATCCATGACTTCTGGGAGTGGTTCTGGGGTCGTCCAAGTATTCCCTCAGCAGCGCTTAAATCAACATCTTTGAGCAAATATCATGACTTATCGACGTCTCCATTAATGGTTTCTGATTTATCCAATGTTTTGGCAATATGGATTTGATATCTCTCTTCTGTTTCAGCATTCTTTAATGATGAGGTGTTAAAACGTTTCCGTTGCTTGAATTTTGGAATGCCTGGATTTGGGAAGTGGAACTTTATCGTTGCACATACAAGGAAATGGTCACTTCCAATGTATGCACCTCTAAAGGATCGCACATCCCTAACGCTCGAAAAGAAACGTGCTGTTACTATAACGTGATCAATTTGATTTCGAGTGTTTCCATTCGGTGAGACCCAAGTCTGTTTATGAATTGATCGATGCGGAAAGAACGTACTGGCAATTCTCAAATTATTTGATAATGCAAACTCAGTCATTCTCTCACCATTATCATTCGAATTCAAATGCAGGCTGTTGGGACCCACCACATTTCCATAAGAGATATCTCTTCCAACCTGTCCATTAAAGTCACCAAGAACCATAATGAAGTCGCGTGTGGGTGTTTGTTTCATAACCTCTTCCAGTGCTATGTAGAAATTATCCTTTTCGTCAACGGTCTTAGCTTCAGTAGGTGCATGCACGGCAATAAGAGAAATATTGTTATATGTACCGCGTACACGTAGGTAGCAGATCCTCTTACTGACCGGGATGAATCCCACATTCATACACACTTGAAACAATCCAAGTTCAGTGAACAGCGTTCAAAAAATTTGGGTTAATGATTTTTGGGTGTTTTATAAGTCATATAAATTCCATAAAAATTATATTCTTTTTATTTAATTTTTTTTTTTTTTGTTTTGGTATTCTTCAAAAAATTGCATTTTATATATATATAATAAATGACCAGCAATTTAAAATAAATACAGTTTAAAAATTTTATTTTTAGTGGTACATATTTTATATACAGAAATATATACGTTCCGAACTTTAAAAAAAAAAACTACAACAAAATTGGAATCAAATAAATTCGACTAATAGTTGTGTCAACACTTTTAGTTTATTATACTTGGATGATTCATACCTTTTTTTTTGTATCAACAATAGCATGAATTTTTTTGGTTTGTTAAACTTAGATATCAAAATATACATCTATATATCTAAAATTCTTTTTATAAACCTAATAAGCGCAACACACAACTGTGTGCTCAATAGTTAAGTCTCGTTTGGCAGTGAAATGGGATAGCCACAATCTTTTCTTTTAACTTTATGAAATGTTTGTTTTATTTCCAAATGTGATATTCTTTTATTTTGTTCTTTTTTTTTTGATTTAAACAAATTGTTTAAACTAGGTAAAATTGTTTATTCTTTGAACTATTAACTATTAACGCTAAATAATTAAAACTATCGATTAGAGGAAAAAACTGAATTATGGAATATTCTGGTAATAAAATGGTATATTCTTATCCTAAAACCCATCTGCAACCCAATATCAATGAAACGGTCATTGAAGCATACTAATATTGATTAAAGTTAGAATGCATTTTAAAGTTAGAATGCATTTTAAATTATGGGTTTGTTTTCCTTCTACCGAAGTGGGAAGCTGCGAAACAAAAGTTGAGTTAAAATTGTGTCGGAAGAATATTCATATAGGTATTAAAAACAACATTGAAAAGATTTTGGTAATAGGTTAAACAATATATATTTAGTAAAAATTAATCAAATTGTCGAAAGCCAATAAACTAGAATAAAGTAAAATTACTGAAAATCTGACCTGCAGAGTTATTAAACAGTTTAACAGAACTTGATGATCCAATGCAATTACATTGCAAGATAAATGGCAAAACTAGTTAAGTCCAAAATTAGATTAGACTTCAAATTTTATGAAATATTATAGAAATGAGACATAATCTGATATCGCATCACGAACATGCACCACATGAACTCACACCCATATACACACGAATAAACACTCATTCAAGCACTCATACAGATTCACACCTATGTAAGAAGAAAAAAACATAAAAGAAAATGTAACTCCCACCCTATGTTGTGGATCCACCCTCCCTCTTCATATCCATCCAAGTCTCTAGATATTCATGCCCAGCATCACATGATCAATAATTTCGGGAATTTCCTGAGTGACAATAAGTATTGCTTCCAAAGAGTCAGTAAAATCCAAACTCATGAACGTTGACGTCGGTAAAATGACAATCGTAAGGGGGTACTATCTTTTCCAAAGTTACAGTTGAATTAGGTAGTACTCTTAATAGGTTGATTATCGTTTAATTGCATTAAATCACAATCCAAACAAAAATTGATGACTGTTTTCCGAAATATCGTCGAATTACACAGGATCGTAAAATTGTTGATGATGGTTTCCAAAAAATACAATTGCCGTAGATCACAATGCACAAGATTGATTACTGTTTTCAGAAATATCGTTGTAGTAAACCATAATCGTAAAACGGTTGATGATTGTTTCCACAAGTACAGTTGCCTTCATTGACCATCAAGAAGATTGATAACGGTTTTCAGCAAGATCGTCGAATTAAGTGATAATTGTGGAATGATGATCTCTGTTCCATAATAACATGGGATTCAACAGCAGTCGTAAAATGGTGATATAAATACTATTTTTTTGTTAAGACCGTTAGTGTAATCACAAATGAAATTCGCCGTATCACTAATACACCACGCTCACGGATCTGAAGATCAATAACCACACCTCAATGAATATAATCTTAGTGGTTCAGATGTTTAAAACACAACCTTACAGTCATTAGTTTATTTATACCAAAAATAACGATAAGATTCTTTTATTTATAATTTTAAGTACTTAGGTAATTTTACAAGAATTATAATCACAATTTATCCATAGCTTAGCTATCATTTAAATAACACAGAAATAATCTTTTTTTTTTGTATTTCAGTTTATAAATTAATCTACTCGTACCTTCAAATTTCTAATGCAATACATTAATTAATCGACACATATAAACAATTTTGCAAAATCTAAAATTCTTCGCGGTTAACTTATAAAAAGAAAAATCACCCCGCATCTACTATCTTCCGATATTACGGCCATTTTCCACAAAACGAAAACCAATTCTGATTTTTCTTATTAATGACACGTTGCATGCAAATTTTTCTACAGGTTTCAAGTTCTCGAAAAACGTCGGATCTTCTACCTTTATAAGTTAAGCACAGTACATATACTATTTTTTGTAATAAATTAATCATAGGACAGATACGAATTTGTGTTTATAAATTAGTTACACGACACATACGAATTTTTTTCTATTGCTTAATTATATGACACACACGAATTTTTTGTTTATAAATTAATTATACGACCAGGGTTACCAACTATTACACAACATAAACCCGAAGAAATCATATGCAAACCCGAAGATTTAATAAATATCATAAATTTCGTTCGATTTCGATAAACAACCTCAAAGTATTTATAAAATATGGACTTTAAACCTCCCACTCCGGTATGTCAAAAACTTTGGTCTACGAGAAGGGTTTGGTATAGTGCTTGATGAAGACTAACATTTGTTTGACGTTTTAAATTTTCCCTAAAACATTTTAATGGCACTCAGACGGAAATTTCTGTGTGCCAAGTTAGACTGGTTATGATCCAAAACGTCGAGAAATGCTTGTACACTTGTCGAGAAGTATTTGTACTCATCCCCGACCTAATTTTTTTTTAAATATATTTTATTTTCCCAACGAACGAATCATTGCGGACGAACCTTTGTTGTGCTTTTCTATTTCTTTCTTGGAAGCATTTGATTCTCTTAAAGACACAATTGATAATATCTTCATCACCGCACCTAATCCAGTCTTTACGGAGAAATAGGGTAAATCAGTTCATGACTTTGATGAGTCTCATATCATTTCCATTTATATATCCAAGGCGTTTGACAAAGTTTGGCATCGGGCTCTTATCAAATTAACTTTATTTTTATTATCCCAGAGATGTCTTTTAGGAGTTGGTGTTGTTTCGGATAAATCCTCAATTCAAGCCGGTATTCCTCAGGGTTCGGTTTTTCGCCAACCTGTTTCTGATCTCTATCAACGATTAGTAATTCACAAACCCAATATATAGCTATTCCGAAGTTCTATCCTACATTCATTTTAAGAGAATGAAGAAGAAATGAGGCAACAGCCATCTAGTCTAACTGCTAATTACAATCGTAGAAAAACGGTTGAATCCTTGGATCTTGAATCAATTTTGGACTGGTACAAACTGAACCTTATTAATCGACAGACGATTGGTTGCAGAGAATATATATTGATTAGCGGAACTAGGGGTTAATGTATATTAATTCGTTAACAGGGACTTGACGAATTTCATAGCGATTAACGATTATACACTAGACGAGGAAACTACATCGGCGAAATACTTCACAACTATTCTTCTGATAGGAAATTTTCACTGGCACAAAAAAAAATACATAGAAAAAGGATGACCATAGATTGAGTATAAAACCATATGTCCAGGGCAGACGGCAAAACGATCATAAAAATCTTATGCGAAGGCAATTCTGATACGTAAAAAAAAATAGTGTATGACCAAACTAAGGATTTTAGACAACTGGGTCATCGATCACCAGTCGACGACATAACAATTGTTGAACCTTTTATAGAATGGAGAAAAATTTGATTTTTTTCAGTTTTATTTAGTTTTTTGGCATAAAGCTTCAACAAAATTGTCTTTTAAATTTGGGACTAATCCCATAAAGGGAAGTTAATGAAAAATTGATCACAAAATAGTAACCAACATAACTTTCAAAACCCAAGTGTGTAATGAAAAATATTTACGTCAAGCTAGGAAATGCAATCCCGGGATTTTTTGAATGATGGTTCCCGGGATCTCAGGATTCGTCTTGCAAAAAATCCCGGGATTGCAATCCCTACGTCAAGCATCAATCAAGTGTTGCGCCTTTTCATTTGGCGCAACACTTGATTTGATACATTGCATTTTATTGAATTTTACTTTACCATTGCCCTATCATAGGAGCAACATTTGATTTGATATTTGCTTTTGATTAATATTGTTCAACAATTGCCTTATCATTTGGCGCAACTTATGATTTGATTTATTCCATTTATTGCATTTTGCTCTACAATCGCCTTATCATTTGGCGTAACATTTGATTTGATATATGGGCTATTATTTTGAAAACGTACATCGAAAAAAAAACAACTATTTTTTAAAAATCTGAAATTTTGATATTTTGTTGGTATTGACGAAAGGAAAATAGTACATTGTATATTAAGAGCAGAAAGTACGACATTGCTGCTCGTGCATGAAAGTTGCTGGTTGAGGCGTAGCCGAAACCAGCAATCATGTCAGAGCAGCAATGTTACTTTCTGCTCAAAGTATACATACTATTTTTTTAACGACTGCCGACATATTTGTTTATTATTAAAAAAGCTTAAATCATAATTTTAATTTTTTAAAAACAATATTTTTTTAAGTAAGATATGCGTTGCTAAGGAGGCATTTATATTATTTAGTTTTTGTTTAAAAAACATATCGAACGAACATCAAGCTAAAAATTTAAATTCATAAATTATCTATTTTTAAATAAAAAATAATTCATAATATGTTATAAATTATTTAATATTATGTCTTTGTCTATTATGTCTTTTGTCTTACTTTCTGCATTAGAGCAGAAAAAATTAAAAAATGCACGCTAAACAGCAAAAGCCAACTTTCTGTTTTAAAATGATAGATAGAAAACATTATTTTCTATGACAGTCGTTAAAAAAAGTTATTTCTGCTTTTATTTTGTGTACTCTGAATCGGAGTTATGCGCGGTTGAATTTTGAGGCTTTTTCACGTAGTTTTGGTAATGGTGACAATGTTTTGTGAATAGATGCCACAAATTTCATCCGACTTAAGTATATTTTTGCAAGTAAAAAGGAAAATAATTGAATAATTGAAATAAGTAAGTTTAAAATTAATAACTTTTCTCTTTTCCGCTAGGCGGCGCGTAAAACCTTGGTTTACTTCAAAGCTCATATCTCAAAAAGTAGCTTTTTTTTTTTTTGTTTTTCACAAATTTTGAAGTAAACATATGCAGCTATGAAATTGAGAAATAAAAAGTCAGCAATTCAATATGGATTTTTTCTTACGATTTTCTAAAGTTTGGTATATGAAAAATTCACATGTGTTTTTTTATTAAGTTAATAATCCTGTACTAAATGTGGATCGAATAAATTAAACATTTCATATTTTAACACCTGCAATAAATTTGAACCATTTTCTGTGTATTTCTGATTGAGAAACAGGTTTTTATTCAGAATAAGAATTGGAGATCCCAATGATCGAAGATTTTGTTATAATTTCAACATCACCAACACTAACATTAGAAAAAAACATTAAAAAAATATTTTTTCTATAAACATTATAATTTAATCAATATTATAAATAAATACATTAAAAACTTAATTTATATATTTTTTTTTGCCTTTAAATTGAAATATTTATGATCATCAGAAAAAGAAAACATTTTGGCAATTATTTTATCGGGTGTAGTGTTATCCGGTAAAAAACAGTGGAATCCTTGAGTTCCACTTATGGTTTTAATGTCTGAAAACCGTTTTAAGCCCGAAAGAAATTGTTCCTGTAGTTCGATATCTTCTGAAGACACATATGAAAACTTCATAACGTGGTTTTTTTTTTCGACCAAATTTCCGCCCATTCAAACAATTCCCTTGCTGTTGATATTTTTACTCCTCTAAGCGAAGCTCTCCGGGCTTCTCTTATAAGTGTTCCTCCAATCCCATCGGATGGACCCTTTCCGTGGGCAGTTGCAAAGAAACTCCATTCTGCAGGTATTTTAAAATCATCAATATGTTTGCAGAGATTTATGAAATTCTTCTTATTTTTATATTGAGCTGCTGAACCATCAGTAAAATATAAAATTTTTTTGATACTTGGATATATTTCTTGCTGTTTTTCAATGAATTCAATACACCTTTCCTGGTATTTATGAACTGCAACTGTGCTATGCATTAAATGATCAGATATAATGACAAAAGATAAGACCTCTAGTTTATCATTACATGATTTGTAGTAAACTACGATTGGGTGGATTGTGGCTTGAACTTTATTGAAATGTGCAGCTTGTATCTTATTCTGCGTTATCATTGAATAGTTTTCTGAAAAATCCATAATAAATACGTATTAGCCGTGACGTAAGTTTTGTTTCGTATCCTTAAGAAACTTTGATTGCTGCCTTGCGATGAAATCATGAATTTTTAATTTGTTTACCGATGTATGTACTAAATCTTCTTCAAATTCTTCCTTATTTTTTTCCATGCGTTCTAACGAATATCTATCTTGCATTAACCATTTCTCATAATGTATTTCTTCGTAAAATTCAAGAGATTCCAAAATTGTTTCTGTGTAAGCTTCCACGATATTTTTACAATCATTGCATATATTTGTTGCACAATCCACTGTATCATAAGAACAACTCAGTTTCTTAAGCAGATCTTTTTCATTTTTTACTAAATTTAAGATCGGCTTACACATTAAACGTACATTTTCATGTATCATGCATATACAGACATTGTGTGTTCCAGTAGGTCCGGCTAAAATACATTCCTTCTGTCGCAACGTAGTGAACTTTGAGAAGCTGATTTTGACATCTTTGTTTTCTTCCAAGAACATTTCGTAGATGTCGGTGAGGGTCCATAACACCAACCGCTTTGATTTCCTAATTTTTGTTGATCCTTCTGTAATAGTAACAACAGGCCAGGCATTGTTCTACTAATTTCCTCTGATAAGAAGTGGGCAATTCCACGTGACTCACGTTACAAAATGACACAGTTTTCGATTTTATAATTGCTATTTATTTGCAGTTATGATTCTTTTTGGTGAAAAAACACTGCTTATATGAAAGAAGGGACTTCCTACAGTAGAGAAATATACTATTTTAAAAGAAAAATATATGATTGAGGGAACAGCAGTCTTATTTATAAGCGTGACTCACGTTACAATAAAAAAGACACACATATTTGGAAGGTAAAATAAATGTTAATTTTCTCCTCTTGCAGAATAGTTATTTAAAAAAAACTTACTTCAAAAGGATTGGAACATTCATAGCTCTTGCTTAACACTTAAATTACAAATTTTACATGATAGTTATTAGGTTAATTCTAATTAATATGTGTGACTCACGTTACTCTATTCTGTGACTCACGTTACATTTCCTTTTTCTACTTCTTAGTTTTACATCTGTATAAATTTTAATGCTTCAAAAGGTATTTGACATTAATTATATGCATCTGTGAAACCTTGTGTGGAAAAGTATTGGCAACACTGTAGCAACAATGCATTGATTTTAATAATTACTGTAAATATAACTTTGGCAGTATTAAAATCAAAATAAACTTGTTGTATTCCTTATATTAATTCAAAAATGTAAATTATGTAAATTATAATTATTAATCAATAATTATAATTATTATTATAATATTAATTATTATAATATTAATTATTATTAATTATAATTATTATTATATTATAATAATAATTGTTATTAATTATAATTATGCAGGGGCGTCAATTCGTCAATTGGGTAGGGCTGGGGGGGGCATTGGCCCCCCCCAAGGATCTGATACTATCAATACATCGATTCAATAAAACCATCCAATCGTGATAGAATTATACACTATAAAAATTTTAATGCACTTTTATTTTAGAAATTCATCTAATTTTTAGAAGATTTACTTAACTAATACCGCATTTTCAGCGACATAGCAAATTAGTAGATAGTATATTAATTTTTGGGAAAAGGAGACGGTGTAGAAATCAAAGATTTTTATTTACATTGTGTTCATAGCGTGAAGTATTAAATTTAAAAAAAATTGATTTTTAGTAAGGCTAGGTATCAAATTAGTTGCAAGCTTTCAAAATAAAAAGTGTTTACAGCACAGATTTAAATTACATCTTCTAATTTGCTATGCTGCTGTAAATGCGGTATAATATACCAATATTATCGCATACTATTAATTGAAATATATCTGATAATATAATTATTACGTTACATATTATTTTGGCCCGACTAAAGTACAGTTCACCGCAATATTCAAACCGTTATCGTTCTTTGTATCAAGGACTAGAGCGCCACCGATACGAAAGGCGGTCGTATTGCTTCTAATCTTCTGATGAAATCAGTTTTATAAACAAAACACGATCGTTCTTTCAAAAACGCCGTGGGTGCGTATTTTGACATAATTCTATCGTACTATAAGGTGCGCGGCATCACCGCTTTTAGAAGAACGGTTGTGTTTTGTTTATAAAATATTCGTGTCTGAGCCAGAGGAAACAAAATACTTCATTAGTATAGGGTTTCTCGAGAGTTCATAGTGCAGTATTTAACATTCAAATTTTAATTGTTATTGACCATTGGTAATTTATATAAACTTAAAAGTAAGTACATGCAGGAGAACACAACCTAATTATACCCCACTTATTTGGAGAACCCTGACTGTTTGACCTTGTTTTTTATATATATCATATTGTACAAACTTTACAAGACTGTTTTAAAAACAATAAATTAAAAACAATTCTAAAATGTAAAATCCTATAACATATCAAAAGTTTTCTTGATAGTTGTGCTAGTTTTTATAAAATGAATGAAAATAATTACGGGAGTAATTTAAATTTATTGGGTTATTTCCAGTGATTTTATAATAGTGAATGTTTTATAATGGAAAAGCATTATTTTCTAACGACACGAACAAATATTTAAGTTATGTAAATATTTTTAAAGTATGTTATGAAAACTTGCTGACAAATTCTTTTCGCTATTTGGACTATAATTTTTAATTCATATTA
Organism: Diogma glabrata; assembly: GCA_963693315.1. NCBI lineage: Eukaryota > Metazoa > Arthropoda > Insecta > Diptera > Cylindrotomidae > Diogma > Diogma glabrata. The sequence goes on from CAVNZG010000274.1 coordinate 129,816, forward strand.
TAGCAAAAATTATATGTTTGGTTGGTTATAATAAAATCCAAAACGTATCCTAAACGTCAATCTTTGTTCATTTTTTTAATACAGTCACAGGGAGGGAGAAACTATTATTTTTTTGTGGTAGGTTTTTTTTTATAGATTTAAAAGAAGCTCGCAATAATTGTACAATTTTGAATCAAATGAAAAATTTACGCACGTTTATGGGTAGTAAACTGACGTACCACGCTGCGTGGAAATGTCACACATTTCATTGCGTTGTCCTACGGAGAAATCTTTCCCACGAAGCGTCCCACGAAACAAATATTTCCACCACATTTGCCCGCATTATCGAAATAATCAAAAAACCTTATATCTATCTACGTACAGTTTGCGTAATATCTTAGTCAAAGCAATGGCTTCACAGTTTTTTCTTGCAGTTTGTATAATGTTATGTATATGTTGATTTAACCATATTCAGAGAACAAACCGTGCAATATTTTTTTACTTAAATAGTGTTTTAACTATAATTTTCTTACTAAACTAAACTATTTCTTTTCATACTAAACTCAGTTATTTCACTTAAATAATTTACATATCTTTAAATGTCTAACATATCTACCTCAGCGAAAAGGTTTCTTTGTTTATAGAAACATCTCCCCGGTGTATATACGAGAGATCGAAAGTATATTATGAAAAATAAAATACAAAATATTTTACTTAAAAAGACGCAGTTTTGCGTATAAATTCATAAAAATTTAAATTTTTAAACCAGAGTTTACAATTTTCCTTTATTCGAGCACTCATTTCAATCCTTTGAAATAATATTCAAAAATTAAAATGTTCATAATTTGAATATCGTTCTTACTCGTAAGAGTATAACTTTTGTTTTTTCGATTTTACTCCTTTGGAGCAGATTACATTTTCCTGTTCTTTCATTCGATTTGCAAAAGAAGAAAATTAGTCACTCTACGTCATCCTTTATATTCTTTTTTCTAACAATACATGAATAATTGAACGAATCATTTGAAGCATTTTACGTTGGAAAGCATCAAATTTGACGCAAAAATAAAAGTTTTGAGTATTTGAAAGAAAATATTTATTTCAATTTAGTAGCAAGAATGATATTTTATTATTTTCACTCCTGTATGTGGGAGTGTTATATTTTTTTTAAGCTACGCACTGAAAGGACAAAGTAAAAGAGTGATATAAGTAGCGTTTCAAACTCTGTTTAAAACACACTTTAACTAGGTAGCTCAAAAGTAAAATTATTATTTTCTAATATATAATTTTTTTTCTCAATAAAGAACAAACAAAGCAAACAGCATAAAAACTTGATAAATGGTAAAGATTTGCAAAAGATAGAACGAGAGGTATACTGTATACCTCTTATACTTACAGAATACACAAATGATATTAATTATTTAGTAAAATTAAAATAAATTGTTTCAATTGTTTTGCAGTCTTTACTTGTGTAACAAAAGTTTTAAGCTACTATAAAAGGTAAATTTATACTAATTTTTAAAATTATATTTAAAAAGTTCTCCTGCAAATCAAGACCGATAGAAAACGTTTACGTAAATTCTTATACGACATTGAATTGGACTATCCTTTTATAAAAAAGTCAAAATATAACGACGCAAAAGTTTAGTGTATTACCAGTCGGAGTGAATTTGCAAATTAACAGTCAAATTAAAAGACATATAGATACAGATAAACATAAAAAAGCGTTGCTATAAGCCGCCAGCTCCAGTAGCTTGAACAGGTTTTGTTGTTATTTTGTTTTCTTGTTGCTATTTAACATTGACAAAAAGTTAGTTGCTAATTGCGCTGATAACACGAACACCAATTTTAGTGGTGTCACGTCAAGGGGTGAAAATTTAAAAACAAGCTAAACTCGAATTTGAACCAGAGTGTATTGGGTATTGGATTCGCAGCCCATATTCTAAATAATGCAATAAGAAATGCTGCTGATTTAAATGGCAGGGTTAAAAAAATTTGGATATTTTACTGTCTTTACTGGAGACGTTGAAGGAGTTCTATGGCAAAAGTAATGTCGAACATAACCAACTTATTGGATACAGTGAAACTCGCTGGCTGGCGGTAATGCCAGCACTAGAAAGAAATTTGAAAATGTACGAACCACTGCAAGCACATTTCCTAACGGTTGAAAAATGTCCAATTAAAATAAAAGAATTTTTTGAAGAATAAAATAGTAAAGGAAAGCATTAAACAGTAAATTTATGCACAATCTAGTTAGCACGTTTTCACCGTCCCACTTTCTCGCAATAGAAATTCTATTTAGCTAGTATTTGGAAGAACGTTTGCATTTTATCCCGCATTTTAACGATTTGGCTCTGGTCAGTTTAGGGTAGACATAACTCTTTCTCTCTGAGACAAATAAAGAAAAACAAACAAAAAAACGATTCGACATAAGAGGAGTCACGTAGGGATTGCGATCCCGTGGTGTTTTATGGATCCTGGGACTATGTAACTCATAAATTTTAAATCTCGGGATGCCCGGGATCTAAAAAATCGTATAGAAAAACCATCCTTTTTTTTCTATGCTGCACGATCTGCTGACGTTTACAAATTTACTCTTTGTACAGTTACAAAGCAAAGATATAATAATTTCTAGCACAAGCGCTTTAATTAAAACTACTTTCTTGATGATTAAACAATGCAGAGATGATACTAAATTCGCATGGAGGGATCAGTTTTTATTAATTTGTTAATTTTTTTCTATTTTTTTTATCCACGGGTGTGACAACCCCGAGTACTCCAGTCCCTGCTATTGGCATATGATTTAACGTGAGACATCACATACCACTGGCAATAGCAGTGAGATATCACTAGCCAAGGTGATATCTTAGGGGTGCTGGCGGATGAACTGTATTCAGTCAACGGTAGCACTCTCAATCTTAGCTAATGAATATTCCTTGATGCTGGAACGCTGTAGCTTGCTCGATGAAACGAGCCTTCATATAACTACATATCTGAGATTTAATCATTGAAAAATATACTGCGTCCCATAATCAGGGATTATGCCATTGGCTGGACTATTGGCAAACCAATTTTAGTTTTGTTCCTGCAAATTTGTAAAACAAATTTGCTTTTTATCTCTTATTTTATTTTTATTTTCCCTATCCTATTACGAAATATTGGCCTATGTCATATTTTATATATGATAGGATTTATGGTTTAGTTATCCATTACTTAACAAAAAATATTAAAAAAAAACAAAAAAAAACAGATTTGCGTCCATTAACATCCTTAGAACGCATGTTGTTGTAGGACCTTGGTCTTAAAAGGTTTTTATGTGTTGTGACACATATTGTAATGCCTACTACACATCACATTTTATTAAAAAAAAAAAAAAAAAAAAAAATTTAAAATTATTTTTAACAAATGAAGGGATTTTCGATGAAACAACAGCAGAAGACTAGCAGAGTAACTAATGTAGCTCAAAAGCATTTTATTTTTATTTCTAAGTCGATGCATTTAAATGCTTTTGAATATATCTGTGTATAAAAACGTGTATGTTATGTTTTACGAAAAAAATCTTTTTATGTCATTTAAATTCTCGCCCCCCCCAAGATTTTGGTGAAATGACGCCACTGTAATTATGTAAATTATTTGGTAAATTATAAACTTCAAACATATTTAAATACATTTAAATCAAAGTTTAGTTGTTATTTTGAAATTTTTTTTTTTGATTGTGTGTCCTGTGTTTCGTGGAATTGCCCAAGTATGTTTGAATTTGTTGTACTATATTTTGTGACAAACTGTGCACTTGTTTGCTTTGAGGCCAACTGTAAGGACCTACTGTTTCCAACAGATCCATGGCGAATTCTACCAGTCGTCTTGATGCATTAAATTCATCCTGGATACGTTGATTTGACCAAAATTTACGTGGTAGAGTTGTCAACAAAAACACTTGTTTTGATTTAGAGCTGGCATCTTTGAATTCTTTTTTAAGGTTCATAAGCCATGATGTATATTCACATTCCTCCTTTGGTGATAACACTTTAACTGAATCTACTTGAAATATTCTTTGACTTATTGCCGATGTGACACTTGCAATTTTTTTATAACTTCCTGTTGTAATATGTTTTTGTTTGATAGGAGATTCGGCTAACCTTCCAAGAACATTGTTAATATCTTCTAAAATGTCATTAAGTAGTTCAGGAACTGGTGGAGATATAGTATCAACCGAAACTGGTGATGGATCTAAAGATGCTGGAGGTATTTGAATATTTTCGTTCGTTGGAACATTTTCAACATCCTGATTTATAGAAATAATTTCACTATCCATAGTTTCCGAACATGAAAGCTGCTGTATAGAAAATATTAGTTGCATATGAATTTTTATTCATTTTAATAAAATAATTAAATTTACCTATTTTTATAGAAATAAGTGCGACATGTTTCACATATAAACTGGTCATCACGCAAAGTAAAATTTAGGGTCGCAGCTTTTTGAATAACAGCTGGTGTGACCAGCTTCACATTTTTTGATGTCCGCTGATGATTTTGGAGACCGTACAAGCTACAGCACAATTTGAGAGGCATTTCTATTATTATCTTTTCTAAACGTTATGTCTTCTAAATATTTTGGAATATATAATTGATTATAAGGCAACCCAATCAATATATATATACCCTTGAAATAGTTTTGACATAGGTAGAATTAGGTAAAATTAGGTAGGTACAATTTAATATATTTTGATTGGATGCAAGTATGATTCGGTCAAAAACCGTTGGTGGGCGTCATTAGAAATTTTAAATGTTAAAATTATGAGTCTCTAATGAGATTTTAATTAGTAAAAAGGGGCTGAATAGACATTTTTTAAAATGAATAAACATTTTACACACCCTTTTAATAATTTAAATTCCTTTATTTTACCACTTAACTTAAATTAATTTTTAATAAGTTTTTAACCATTTAACCGCACAGAAAATGGTTCAAATTTATTGCAGGTGTTAAAATATGAAATGTTTAATTTATTAGATCCACATTTAGTACAGGATTATTAACTTAATAAAAAAACACATGTGAATTTTTCATATACCAAACTTTAAAAAATCGTAAGAAAAAATCCATATTGAATTGCTGACTTTTTATTTCTCAATTTCATAGCTGCATATGTTTACTTTAAAATTTGTGAAAAACAAAAAAAAAAAAAGCTACTTTTTGAGATATGAGCTTTGAAGTAAACCAAGGTCTTACGCGCCGCCTAGCGGAAAAGAGAAAAGTTATTAATTTTAAACTTACTTATTTCAATTATTCAATTATTTTCCTTTTTACTTGCAAAAATATACTTAAGTCGGATGAAATTTGTGGCACCTATTCACAAAACATTGCCACCATTACCAAAAACTACGTGAAAAAGCCTCAAAATTCAACCGCGCATAACTCCGATTCAGAGTACTCAAAAAATAAAAGCAGAAATGACTTTTTTCCTTTCGTCAATGCCAACAATATATCAAAATTTCAGATTTTTTAAAAATCAAAAATTTAAAAATCAACAAAAAAATGTACGTTTTCAAAATAATAGCCCATATCACATTTGATTGAATTTTGCTCTACAATCGCCTTATCATTTGGTGCAACACTTGATTTGATATATTGAATTTTACTAAAACTGTTTATCAATCTCCGTATAATTTAGCACAACATTTGATATCAAATCATACATTTTATTAATATTGTTCTACAATCGCCTTGTTATTTGGCACCACACTTGATTTGAGTTATTATATTTTATTTATTTTTATTTTTTTTTCATTTCAATCACTATTAAATAACATACAGACAAAAGTCCAATTACATGTTAGTACATACATTACATTACAAATCATATTAAAAATATAAAAACAAAGAATATTTATAAATAATTAAATGTAAAAACCAAAAACAGATTAAATTAAACAAAAAGCCAAGGAAGATCTAACTTATATACTGTTGAACTTATACTAACTTATATAATGTTGAACAAATAAGAGAGCAATTTCATCAGAAAATATTCTTCTTGATTCAAGTGATTTCATTCCATATCTTGATAATCTATTTTGATTCATGTTGTTAGCGCAACCAATTCGCGCAACGAATTCAATTAGCGCAACCAATTCAATTAATCTTAGTTAACATACGAATAACTACAGGCTAGGTGTGAATTAGGTGGAGAGAAGTTGGATCTGCCACAATCATAGGGTGAGTTATTTATTTAGTTTTTAAAATTGTTTATAATTATGTAAAAAAAGAACTAGTCTAGGTGTGGATGTGACGATCTTGGCTTCTTTGATACTAGGGTCAACAGAGTCTTTTCTATTCAATTTTTCTTATTTAATTCATAGTTAATTTGTGCCGGATTGGGGGATGTTCATTCTCGTATCCACATGACTTTCGCTAGCTGGTATATGAAATCTTAAGGCCCATAGTCCTCCAATTGCTTCCTGTTGGTATTCAAAGCAATAAGTTTAGCCTCCATTACAAATTTGACATGAAGTGTGTCGAAAAATCGTTAAGTGTGTCAAAACAAGAAAATTTGCATAATTTTTACTTAAAAACGTTTATTTTAAGTGATAACAAGTAGTAACATTGAATGTGGAGAAATCTTGATTGTCGGCATTGGTATGTAAGACCAGGAGCTTGATTATTACATATTGTAAGTGTGTCAAGTATGTCAAGTATGTCAAAAGAACAAATACCGTCAAGCATGTCAAATGAATGATTTTCATTTATTTATTTACTTAATTTGTTTGAAATAAATATAATTAATTATTTGTATGGCATGAAATGTAATAGAACATGGAATATGGTTCTATCAAGTTTTAACTCACAAGAACAGATACAAAATATCAAGTTTTTGCAGATTAAATGTCATATTTTAACAATATTGTAATTATTATGGAAATGTTTCTGAAGTCATTTTTGTGTGACTCCAGATTCCACGACTTTTCAATAACAGAAATGAACATTTTGAATTTTTGATTAGGTTACAATTTTTGCAATATTTTTGAAATTTTGCAATTTCAATCTTTGATTGATTAGTTAATTGATTAATTTTTGGAATATGTTTAGAATTTTGACAATATTTGAATTTTTAATTTTATTACAATTTTTGGAATTTTGAAAAAAGCTTGAATATTTGATTTTATTATAATTTTTGCAATACTTTTAGAATTTTAGAAAAAGTTTGGATTTTGGATTTTGGTATAATTATTGCAAATATTTTTGCATTTTTGCAAAACATTCAATTTTTGATTTTGTAATAATTTTTGGAATATATTTTGGATTTTGAAAAAATTTTAAATTTTATATTTCATTATTTACTATTTGATTATATTAAGGAATTTTGAAGAAAGTTTGTATATTTGATTTTGTTATAATTTTTGCGATATTTTTTGTGTTTTTGAAAAAAAATTTAAATGTTTGATTTTATTATAATTTTAAAAATATTTTTGGAATTCTGAAAAAAGTTTGGATTTCTGATTTTGTAATATTCTCTTCAATAAAAAAAAATTCTCTTGACAATTCAACTCAAAAAAAAAAGTTTCAATAAGGTCCAATCAAAACGCTTCATTTAGTATTTTTTAGCAAATCAAAACGATTTGTTTCGATTATTTTTTTCTGTTAGGAAGGAACAGCGAATATTTTCGAATATTTTCCGCCTACTTAATATATTAATTTAAAACAAATATGCACATACAAAATTATGTGAAAATGCAATTTGCAAATAGTAAAAATGTCCGTTTTCATTCATAAATGATTGCATGTTTATGTTTATTTATCAAAAATAAATTACAAATTTATAACATTTATGCGCCTACTAAGAAGAAATAATATTTAATTTTGTTTGACAACAAAGGATTATGTTGTATGAAATAATGTTACTATTTCTGTTCGTTAAATTGTCTGCTAAATACAACTCGTCATCAAATTATTAGTCGATTATTTTTCAACATTACCACTCATGTCATTTGAGGTCAAAAATTTCCCTCGTGCGCTACGCGCACTCGGGACCTCAAATGACATTCGTAATAATGATTATGAAAAATAATCGACTATTATTTGACGACTCGTGATATTATATATGAATATTTTTGGAATTTTGTTGGAACAGAACAGTTGGAATTTTTGATTTTATTATAATTTTAGAAATCTGGGAAAAAAGTTTGAATTTTCGATTTTGTGATAATTTTTCTATATCCACCCAATCAATTAGATTTGATTTTTTTGCCCCTTTTTTTGAAAAAAATTAAATTAATTATTTGTATAACATGAAATGTAATTGAACATGGTATTGGTAGATAATGGGTTGTTTGTTTTTGAAAAGTTGAAATGGCTGAACGTTAAATGGAGAGGTTTTTGAGTAGTTTGCTGAGTGTATCATCTTTTCACTAAATTTTGTTAACTTATGATCTGTTATAATTTGCCAGCAATATATTGATGTTTCGAGTTAGTTTGGTAATAAACTTCTAAAATATAAACAAAGATTAAATATTTGAAATTTTACAAAGAATATTTTGTTTGTATCCTCATAAAAGCCTTTTGCTGAAAACCATATCGAAATCCTTAATCCAGACCGACGTCTTGATATCTCAGAGTCTTGAGATTTCAGTCCCAAAATTTATATATTCTATTTTGCGTCTAAAATAAAGTCATTTCGATACCCAAATGCGTATCGAAATGGCTTTCATTACGATACGCAAAGTTTTGTCTTTTAAGGTTGGTCACATTGGTCATACAAACGTCAGTGAACATTAAAACGAACGTAAATAAAATTAATAAGAATATCTAAATTAGTGTTAAATATTTTAATTAATTAAAATAGTTAGTAATAAAAACAAAATTTTATATTGACTATTTTTTAATAAAATACACATTTTTTTAAATTTCAAGACAAAAAATGCAAAATAGAAAAAATTGTATAAAAAACTCGCATAAGACGTTTTATCGTACTTATCCTTTAGAAAACTCCCCGCTGCGCGGGTCGTTTTCTAAACAGATTACGTGCGATAAAATCGTCGATTATGAAACTAGTTTCTTAATATACTATTTTGTAATTTAGCTTTATTATGTCTTTTTCGATACAAATAAATGTTTTTTTGTCTTAGAAAGTCTATAACAGTTTTAATTTTGATTTTTTTTAAACAAATTTTTTTGACTATGATTAAACTTAATTAGACTCTTGCGTGTAATTTTTCACTTAATGTGACTAAACATGACCAAGATAGTCATAAGATATGTGGTGTTTAGGGATGGCAATCCCGGGAGTTTTTACGTTTATGTTGATATTGCATAATTACTTCGGTCTGAAAGACCTAATTACTTCGGTCTGAAAGACCTAAGTATTACATTCATGAGCCAAAAGTGAAATTCTTACCCCCACTTTTTTTGGCATTTCTCGACGTTTTAGGACCTACTGATTCTAAAAAAGCAAAAAAAAAAAAATGTATGTCTGTCTGTCGGCCGGCCGGCCGGCCGTCACAACCGACGAAATCTAGAAAACCGCTGGACGGATTTGAAAAATTTTTTTTTCTAAAAATAGGTTTACTTAATAGGAAGAGCCGAAAGGACGATGTGTTCGATAACTGTACCGGAAGTGTGTCAAAAAAATCGAAAAGGTGTCAAAACAAGGAAATTTGCCTATTTTTTGCTTAAAAAACGTTCATCTTAAGTGATTACGAGTAGGAACATTGAATTTGGAGAAATCTTGATGACCGGGATTGGTATGTGAGACCAAAATCTAGATTATTGCATTATAAGTTTGTCAAAAAAATGTTGTCAAGTGTGTCAAAAGACAGATTTTTATTTATTTTTTTACCTAATTTTTTGGAAAAAAAATGAAATTAATTGTTTGTTTGAAATGAAGTTTTATTTTATTATTATTGAGAATTATGGCATTATAAGTTTGTCAAAAAAATGTTGTCAAGTGTGTCAAAAGATTTTTAATTAGTTTTTTACCCAATTTTTAGGAAAAAATAAAATTGTTTCTTTGAAATGAAATTTTATTTTTATTATTGAGAATTATGGCATTATAAGTTTGTCAAAAAATGTTGTCAAGTGTGTCAAAAGAAAGGTTTTTATTTATTTTTTACCCAATTTTTTTAGAAATAAAATTAATAGTTCGTATGACATGATATATTATTATTATTATTGAGAATTATGGCATTATAAGTTTGTCAAAAAATAATGTCAAGTGTGTCAAAAATGATTTCATTTATTTTTTTAGCCAATTTTTTGGGAAAAAAAATGTAGCTGTTTTTATGACGTAAATGTAATTTAAAATGAGATTGGACATGGAAATTTTTGAATTTGTTATAGTTTTTGAAATATTTTTGGAATTTTGAAAAAGTTTGTATTTTTGATTTTGTAATAATTTTTACAATATTTTTAGAATTTCGGCAAAAGTTTTAATTTTTGATTTTGTAAGAATTTTTGAAATATTTTTAGAATTTTGAAAAATTTTTAATTTTTGATATTATTATAATTTTTGGAATTTTGAAAAAAGTTTCAATTTATGATTTTGTAATAATTTTTGCAATATTTTTAGAATTTTGGAAAAAGTTTGTATTTTTAAGAATTTTTGAAATATTATTGGAATAATATAAGTGTTTGCATAAGTGTTTTTTTTACAAAATAATTGATATTAATACTTTACAGATAAAAATCCTTGGGTCACTCTGATTAGAATGAGCAGTTTATAGTCTACATAAGCTGCCATGGGAATCAGAAAACATAAACATGATGTCATCAACGTTGCATATCCATAGCATATTTTGGCACCATAACGACGAACTATTACTCCACCTGGGATTCCAGCTAGCCAGCAAATCCAAGTAAATGATGAAATAATTGTATTTTGAACGTATTCATTCCAATGGAAACCATCATTTTCATATTTGCGCTGAAAAATAAAGTAATATTTACTCCCATGATGATTTTAAAGTTTCGTTTAAAAAGTTTGTGTATATTAGTGATTTTTTGCGGGTATTGAAATCCAAAATTCTTTGTCAACGTCGAACTACCTATGTAACGCTTACACAATTAGGGTTGGTGTTGACGTATTGGAGAGTGGCTGAATAAAGACTGTATTTTGTTGGTATTACATACCATTTTAGAAGCAGCTGGGAGTAAGCGTCTATCTGAGATTAAGCGGTTCGTGGTTCGCAACTTCAAGATCAGAATGAACCCCTTCACGATTATTTGTGTTGATGGAAAACCTATCCTTCCGCTTCCGGAAATACATTTTTTATTAACTCTGTACACACTTCTCAAACTCAATACAAGAACGACATCTGCAACTCTACTACGAATTTGAAAATGGATAACATCTGATACTTACGTCAAAAAAATCCAAAATACTTTTTTCAATAGAAAAAGTTATTGTCTTTCCAGTAGTCACAAGCTTTGTTGCATTTACATCACAATTTGGTAAGGATGACGTTACATTGATTGTAAATTTACAAATTGTTTGGTTATGAAAACTATTTGAGTTTCTTAATGCATACACCATATCAACCATGGCAAAATTGTAATTCATTGCCATAGACATATTAACTAATGATCCAAAAAATATCATCGCCCAGAGCACCGTCCGTGCTTTTATAAACTGTTTTTCTAAAAACAAAAAACCGGTAAGTTAAAAACATTCATTTATTACCATTGTTGTGCAAGTATAATATCCTTATTTTTAAAAAATATATTAAAAATATTTATATAGACATATATCACCATGTTTTATGTATAACTGTGTAATGGGCAAGATATTATTTTATCAGATGTACTTCCAGTTTTCGTCCTATAGTAATATGCTATAAGACTTATTTGGAAATATATGTGAGCAATTTCACGAAGATTCAACATCGTTTTGACTTGACCCCTTTTAATTTTGATTATTTTTTGTTTATAGATAGTCTTTGATAAATAAAAAATACAAGTTCTCTTAGAATTTCTTTTTTCGACCAGGGGTCTTCACAGGGTGCCCCTCAATTTTTGTTATTTTGTGATGTGAGTGCATTTTGACGAGCGATTGTAGAAAAACTACCCAATCGATTTTCATAAATGATATGTCGTTGAATAGGTATTAAAACAAAGTTTTTAAAAATGTACACTGTTAATTTTTTGAAATAATTTTTAACGGTGTAACATAAGAAAAAAATGGTGTAATTGAAAAAAAGATGGCATAGCCTTTTTTTTTTTTTTTTTTTTTAAACTAAATTGAAGCTTATTTTATATCTAACAACTTGTTAAGATTAGGACTAGCATCATTTTTGGTTTTAGAGATAAAATTCGTTGTGCATATGACTGTCGGGAATCAGTTTTTTTTGTTCTGAAGAAAAATTATAAAAATGGCGATTTATAGATTCAGATTTTTTTTTATGTTAAATATCAAATATTTTATTATTAAATGAACTTTTTAAAAAGCAATTTCAGTCAAGTTCAGCAAAATTTTGCGACATTTTGACTCGACCCTTTTTAATTTGGTCTATTTTGGTCTATATTTAAAAAAATTCTACTTGAAGTCGTATTTTTCATTTATCAAAGGCTATCTATAAACCGAATATAGACCGAAATAGACCAAATTAAAAAGGGTCGAGTCAAAATGTCGCAAAATTTTGCTGAACTTGAATGAAATTGCTTTTTAAAAAGTTCATTTAATAATAAAATATTTGATATTTAACATAAAAAAAAAATCTGAATCTAAAAATCGCCATTTTTATAATTTTTCTTAAGAACAAAAAAACTGATTCCCGACAGTCATATGCACAACGAATTTTATCTCTAAAACCAAAAATGATGCTAGTCCTAAACTTTCACAAGTTGTTAGATATAAAATAAGCTTCAATTTAGTTTAAAAAAAAAAAAAAAAAAAAGGCTATGCCATCTTTTTTTCAATTACACCATTTTTTTCTTATGTTACACCGTTAAAAATTATTTCAAAAAATTAACAGTGTACATTTTTAAAAACTTTGTTCTAATACCTATTCAACGACATATCATTTATGAAAATCGATTGAGTAGTTTTTCTACAATCGCTCGTCAAAATGCACTCACATCACAAAATAACAAAAATTGAGGGCACCCTGTGAAGACCCCTGGTCGAAAAAAAAAAATTCTAAGAGAACTTGTATTTTTTATTTATCAAAGACTATCTATAAACAAAAAATAATCAAAATTAAAAAGGGTCAAGTCAAAACGATGTTGAATCTTCGTGAAATTGCTCATGTATATATTTTCAACGTCATTTCAACCTTGTTTGTGTAACAACACAATTATTCAAAACATTCCTTTGTACCACTGAGCCGTTTCCGGTATTAAATTATTTTTTGTTAATTTTCTATATTTTTTCACCCAAATATGAAAAAAATTGTAGATAATTAATAAATTGAAGAAAATACACAATTTGAATTTATAATAAACTTTATGCTGACCGAGGAACATTTTAGCTGTTTTGTTAAGTCGATTGATTGGGATTGGAATTTCGGTTTGAAAAGTTCATTTTTTTTAATTGATGAGGAACTGATTCGGTTTTGTTTGAGGTGGGAAGTGCAGTGCGAGACAGAAGAGGAGTTTATTTGGCTTAAGTTTGGGTTATTATTCCTTTAAGTTTTTTTAAAGAAAGTCTCTTTTATTATATCTTACACTAAGTTTTTTGTGTTGTTAAAATTATTAAGTGTCACAGTAAAAATGTCAAGTGAACAAAATTAAACAAACAAAAAAAAAATTAATATTGTTAATAATAACGCAAACAAAAGGAACATTGTTAAGAAAATATGGAGGGGCTGATATCTCACAGCTCTGAGATATCAAGACTTCGGTTTGGGTTAAGGATTTTGATATAGTTTTCGGTAAAAAACTTTTATGAGGACATGGTTTTTAGTTTTGGGCAGCGATGTATTTCAAACATAACTCTTTGTTAAAGTTCATTGCATTTTTATCTCTGTTTAGAAATTTATTACAAAACTAACACGAAACATCAATACGTTGCCGGAAAATTATAACAGATCATAAATTAACATAATTTAGTGAAATGATGATACACTCAGTAAACTGCTCAAAAACCTCTCCATTTAGCGTTTCGAGAAAATATAACAAAATCACAAATTCATATTTCTTTCAAAATTCCAAAAATATTTTAAAAATTAAATAAAATCAAACTTTTTTCAAAATTCCAAAAATATTCCAAAAATTAGAATAAAATCAAATATTTAAACTTTTTCTAAATTCCAATAATATTCCAAAAATTCTTAAAAATTCAAACTTTTCCAAGATTCTAAAAATATTGCAAAAATTATTACAAAATCAAAAATTCAAACTTTTTGCAAAATTCCAAAAATTATAACAAAATCAAAAATTTAAAATATTTCAAAATTCTAAAAATATTCCAAAAATTCTTACAAAATCAAAAATTAAAACTTTTTCCAAAATTCTAAAAATATTGCAAAAATTATTAGAAAATCAAAAATACAAACTTTTTTAAAAATTCCAAAAATATTTCAAAAACTATAACAAATTTAAAAATTTCCATGTCCAATTTCATTTGCAATTACATATCATTTATTCACGTCATCAAAACAGCTACATTTTTTTCCCAAAAAATAGGCTAAAAAATAAATGAAATCATTTTTTGACACACTTGACATCATTTTTTTGACAAACTTTTAGTGCCATAATTCTCAGTAATAATAATACAGTAAAACTCGCTTTAGCGTACACCATATATAAAGTACACTTGGTCTATAGAGTACAGCAAATTTTTTTCTTACATCTATAAAAATTTTACGAACGAATTATCCTTCTTATAAGGTACCTCGACTTATAAGGTTATAACGTACACACGTTTAGTCCCGTGAACTATTTTTCTATGTAATTTGCCCAGTTTATAAAGTACGAATAGAAAATAAAAATACAAAATAAACATAAAAATTTAAAAGTCGTAAGTATTCGATGCTTTACGATATTTATTATTTTTCTACGAAATGTTTCTGTTTCCTTTCATTAATTTGTTGTGGCTCATGGGTTAATTCGCAAGTAAGTGTTGAGAAAATATTTGCCAATTTATCAGTTCGAATTCTTTAATGCTTTCATTCATGTTTTATGCAAATGCTAAAGGTGCGATACGGCCCAAATTAAATTAAAATGCAAGTGATCACTTTGGCCAATAAATTAAAATGTTTGGCGGAAGTCGATCAAAGAAAGTCTTTCTCAAGTTAGGGTAATGTTTGAATTGTAGAAAAATTTCTTCGATTGTGCGCAATCGGTTTGTTCATTGAAACGTAAAAAAATTAGATGTGGTTAATTTCACAAAGTAGAGATAGCCGTTAAAAATGGATCAATATAATGAGCTCTTAAAATGTTCCTCTGAAAAATATTGATCTACAGTCTACACTACAAAGTTCAAATTTAGGATTTTGTAAACTCTAGTGTATTGAACTTTAAAGATAGAGCGAAAAAACTTATAAGGCTTGAAGCCACATACAACAGAAACAGAAACAGATTTTCATAAAAATTTTACAGAAACAGAATTTTTTTCTGTCGAATTTGTATGAAATTCTGTTTCTGTTGTATGTGATTGCCTGGCTTTAAATGTCGTTCATTTTATTTCGAAGTCGTGATATAAAGTTAAAGCAACTACTATAAGCTATTGTCTCAAAAATCCTGGGATAACTACGATCGTATACTTCGACAGTAACTGATAAAAGGGAGTTTATTAGACGCCTCATACTAAATAGAATCTGAGTATGATGATTTATAGAAATTCGAACAAATTTTTATTTTTGGTCTATTTATTTTAATATTATTTATTATTACAATATTATTTATTATTTTTATTTTTGATCTACGGGAGTGACGATAATGCCTACTCCAGCCCTGCTATTGACATATATATGAGCTCACGTTAGATATCACATATCACTGACAATAGCAGTGAGATATTATTAGCCAAGGTGTTATCTTAAGGGTGCTGCCAGATGAACTCTATTGTTATGGAATATATCTCGATGATGGCACTCTATTTTGTTTTTTTAAATAAAAAGTGTTATGTTATAAGAGTTACAATATGTGTGACAAAGGCACATAGATTTCTAGTAAGATCTAATTAGCACAACAATATGCGTTCTGATGTGTCGAGAACGCTTTTTTCCAACTTTAGTGAATCGAAGGCACTTGTGACTATTGATTCGGGCAAAGCATTCCATTTGTACGATATATAGACAAAGAAATCCCTTTTCATTTTATCACTATGGCAATGAGTGACCAGTAAAACACCATTGACCAATGACAGGTAAAACAGGGTAAAACATATGGTTGACGCATGATGGATCCGATTTCATCCGAGCACTGCTGGTGACGATATTTATAAAAAACACCAAGATCAGAGAATTAAGATTTGAAGTTAAGTTTCAATCACAAGTCGTGTAGCACGTTTTTGAACAGAGTTCAAAAGAGTCAGGATGGAAACAGATGCAGCACCCCAAACTTGACAACAATGCTCCATACAAGGACGAATGTAGGACTTACAAATGTGGAGTAATTAATAAGGAGTAAACTATTTTTTACATCTATTGAGGGCTGAGTTTTCTTGGCGCGCTCTTTGCCATCACCATTATACGATCGTTCTAGAGTAAGTCGATAGAAATTTTGACGACCAATAAAATTTTTCTCATTCGTCTATTTGTTTGTCACACACACTAATCAAAATATCTCTGGCAAACTCGATCGTTGATCTGCCAACAATCAATAGCCATGTTTTGGTGGAGTTAAAATTGAACATATTTCAGCCACCCCAAATGGAAACTTTTGCCAGGTTATCATTTACATTTATGGCTGCGTCTTTCCGGGCGGGCTTAATTCGTTCATGCATTTTCCCAAGATAGAAAAACGAACGACTTGTGCAGTGTACTATCATCTGCAAAATTATTAATTGGGTTACTGATGATTTTCATTTCATATAAATTAAAAATAAAGTGGTGACAAAACTAAGCCTTGGGGTAAATCAGCGTTAATTAATTTAGACGCAGAAGAAACGCCATCGATGGATACCGAAATGTATCGGTCGGTGAGAAAGTTTTGAATAAACTACACAACTGCGGGGTTAAATCCGTACGCTACGCGCTTGCTGATCCGGTTTGCAGCCCGGATTTGATCAAATTGTAATTAAATTGGAAAATATTATTCAACTTTGCCTTAAACAACAGAAAATTACTGATTATTTTTCAGTAAAAAAATTGTCCATCGAAGCTTAATCTGAGTAGTGGCTACTACTAATATGGCTACTACTAATATATGTAAACATTCTCATACGAAAATATTAACATACATATGTTTATGTAGCATCGGTTTGATTAGCTTTAACATAATTATTTTATGATAATGAATTGTTTTTAAATTGTATGTTGCTATTTTTTTGTGATCGCTTTTATATCAATTAACATTTAGTAAACAATTTAATATGAAATACAATGATATAATGAGCATAACAGGCAAATTTGCTTATGTTTTTTTAATTTTTCTGGATATAACGTACCATGGTGTATAACGTACGCCTACGTCGGTCCCTTAACCGTACTCTATAAACGAGTTTTACTGTAAAATTTCATTTCAAACAAATAATTAATTTTTTTTTCCAAAAAATTGGGTAAAAAAATAAATAAAAATCTTTCTTTTGACACACTTGACAACATTTTTTTGACAAACTTATAATGCAATAATCTAGTTTTTGATCTCACATACCAATCCCTACCATCAAGATTTCTCCAAAATTAATGTTCCTACTCGTAATCACTTAAAATGAATGTTTTTAAGCCAAAAATATGAAAATTTGCTATGTTTGACACACTTCCGCTACAGTTATCGAACACAGCGTCTTTCGGACCTGTCCCTTGAGTATACCTATTTTAAAAAAAAAAATTTTGAAATCCCTCCAGCGGTTTTCCCTGCAGCGTAGGTAATGAAGGACGGCCGGCCATACATTTTTTTTCTTTTATAGAATCAGTAGGTCCTAAAACGTCGAGAAATGCCAAAAAAGTGGGGGTAAGAATTTCACTTTTGGCTCATGAATGTAATACTTAGGTCTTTCAGACCAAAGTAAATATAATAAAATTTGTGTGATAGTGCTTCATGGTGGGTGATTGAGATTTGACATCAAAACTTGATTCCCTACATCATCGTCGCACTGTTGCTGATCTCGTTGTTTTTTTTAAAAATATCGTCATCAACGGTGCTCAGATGAAATCAACAGCATCATGCCTCAAACTTATTCTTACCCCCGTTTTACTCGGCAATCACAAGCAGTCAAACGGTCGAAATACAGCGCTGTCATACTGGCAGATCGCCGAAAGACTTCTTTATCTGAACTGCATACAATTGGATTAGTTTGCCGGAATCCATAGTGTCAGGTGGTTTCAATCCGCAGAAGTTTAATAAAAGCGTTCATCAACACTCTAGAGCGCTTGTTGTTGTGAGTCCTGGGTCTTAAAAGGTATTTATGTTTGTTGTGGCACATATTGTAAGCCCTATAACAGAACACTTTTTATTTAAAAAAAAAGAAGTCTTAGTTTTGAAAATATGCATTTACACTTAACGGAGAGGTTTGTTGAGAAGCTTTCTCGAACAGACTCAATAATTAATAAATGATCAATCTTGTGAATAAATAAATGTAATTTAATAGATCTAATTGTAATTTATTGTGTAAGTGCTTCATGCAATATTTTTTCAAGCACATCTTCGAGAGAAAAAAATTCATTAAACATGAACCCAATACAACAGTTTATCCTTTAGAGAGACAAACACGTATTAATTTAAATTGAATTATTTTAAAATTCAGTGATAAAACAAGCAAAACGAATATAAAAAACAATGAATTTTTATTGTAGTTTTTTGTTTAATTAATTTTAACAATTAAATGAATATGATTCAATTTCGATACCTATTTAATTGTTTGGTATTTTGAAAATGAAATGACCTGCATTGCAAGACATCAAATTTTATATAATGAGAAATCAATACACAATCAAAAAACAGATAATCTTTTTCACAATGAAAATTTAATTTAAATTAATCATACCAGCGTTTGCCGTTTTTGATATTCGAGAGAGGCACATGCGCATCAGTTTGAATTTATTGTTTTTATATAAACAGAGCATAAATGTTTTTGTTGATTTTTTTTTATAAAATACAATAAAATCTTTATAAAATACAATCAAAACAAAAATATTTCAGAGTTTAGTTCAATCAAATAAATTATTTTATTATGCTCCGCCACATTCGCGGAACAGAATAAAACTACATGTGTTTATTTTATTCTGTTAGATTAATAACGCACACAATTTTGGTTGTAAAACCAAAATTATACCGTTATTTATAGTTGTCGGAATGATAAAATAATTTTTTAAAAGTTACTATAACACTAGTAAAGCTGACTCTCCATTAGTCTTTTTCTTCTTTTTTTCTAACCTAAATAGAACGAGAAACCATGATCAATTTTTAAGAGAGAGTAAGACGAATATCACAATTTTTCATGGAAAAATATTTTATAGGATTGGAGTTGTGACATTTCACCATTATTTTTAATAAACATCTAATTTATTATATATTTTTAACAATGTCGTAGACTGCATAATAATTTTAAATATATTTTTTCAGTGTAAAAGTCGTCTTTTTCCATAAAAAAGTCTTGCTCTATAGACTTTTTTTTATAGTAGAATACTTTTTTATAGTATATCACTTTTTTAAAAAAAACAGTCATGGAAAGTTAAAAAAAGACATGGAATAAATAAAAAGTCTTCATATTTTTTCCTTTCGCACTTATATGATTTTCATATCTTCTATTTCACAAAATAAAAAAAAGAGAAATAAAGACTAATGGAGATGACCTTAAGAAGTTTTTATTTACTATATAAAATAAATATTGTAACATTTTTATGAAATCATTGTTCAAAACAATTCAAATAACAAATTGAACCATCCACAAGGTTTTAACATATTAACATTTTAACGATTAACAAGACTTTTCGATCAAATCGATCAATTAATCTATTAGTTGGCTAATTTAATGACACCCCAACTAAAATTGTTTAAGCCGTTCCTAGCCTCGTTTAACTCACTTGCCTCACTTCCGAATCATACATCAGCTGCAATCAAATTTATTTATTAATTTTATTTGAATTGAGTTCTATTGACCAATAAAAAGAAAAATATCTTCTCTGCTTTACTGTTTATAATTGTTTTTTCTGCAATCACACTTAAAATTGCCTCTTATGATATAGTTTTTAGTAATATCGAGTAAGACGTTTATTAAATTGTCTATTTATTATGATAAAGTTACCTAAATAGCAGTGATGTAGTTTATGTATTACACAAGAGTGCGTAATGAAATAATAAATAATCCAATATTGTTATGACAACAGTTGTCATTAAAAACTAATCACGATTCAATGGACATAAATCTTCTGTAAGAAATATAAACTTCAGATATATACGAGATTCATTCAAATTTTACAGTTTTTTTTGTGGTAAATCCTATCACCTATGGACAAGACTTACAGTGCTACCGGTAATTGAATAGAGATCATTCGTCAGTACCTCTTAGATATCATGTTGACTAATGATATCTCAATGATATTGCCAGTGGTATATGAAATCTCACTTTAACTTATAAGCCAATAGCAACGACTCGAGTTAGCGGGATTTGTCGCAACTATATATAAAAAATTAATAAAAAATTACAAAACAGCAAATACTAATCCATCCATACGGGATGAATCGCGGTTCGATTTAATGGATTATCATATTAAGAAGTGAGTTTATTACATAAATCTTAAAATTTACAACACACGTTTTTCTCATACCTTCAGTTTCCATCGTTGTATTACTTGTTCGCACTAATATAATCACCAAATCTACGAAAAACTAACAAAAATAAAATTTCTATTCATAAACTAGATAGTTATCCAAATTAATAACTAGACTCTTAAATTATACTTCAATATTTTTAAGAAATTATTTCAACAATTTAAACTTTAAAGTCATCAATGCTTCTTTATCAGAGATCATTTGTGTTCTGAAACAAAAAGTGAAACTGTTTATTATTTTAATCGGCTTAAAAATTGATGAAATATCACGTTCTCACAGAAATTGCAAAGGTAACCTTATTTTGTTTGCCACGTTTTATGTTTTTTAGGTAGATTTCATATAAAAATCTACCTATTTTTATGCCAAACGGCTATATATGATAAGCGGAGACGAAAACACAAAAAAAAACTTTATATATATATATATATATATATATATATATATATATATATATATATATATATATATATATATATATATATATATATATATATATATATATATATATATATATATATATATATATATAATATATATATATATATATATATATATATATATATATATATATGTATATATAAACGATATGAATTATAACGAAAACGACCGGCACTCTCACGGTCGCATTTGTGAAGCAGAAACAAAACTTGTTTTAAAAATGTGTGTTTTATTAATATCTTGGACAAATTCGTAAATCAAAACAATCTGACACATGGTTAAGGAACTAAAGGCTTTATACTAGAAAAAAAAATTGATTTTTTAAATCCATTATAACGGCCGTTTGGGACGGTTTAAATCCGTTATAACGGCCGCTCTAATATTCTTAAAAACTTCATAAATTTAGAATCTGTGGAAACATTTTAATCCGTTTCTTATAAATATGCAGTTAGAGGTTTTTGACTTGTTGGCTTCAACAAAAAAGTTTGCAACAATCCATAACTACAATTTCCAAAAACCTTATAACAGTCAATGAAAAAAAAATAAAAAGATTTGAATAGAAGAAATTCATTTTTTTTCTTAGGAATAAACTATTTTGATATTTTTCAGCAATTGCACATAGTGATGTGTCGGTCGTGAACGACCGAAGTTAATTGAACGGATCACTTCAGTGAACCACGACCGATCGTTCAGTAATGAAAGAAACGTCGTTCGTCTGTCACTAACTTTTTATGTACTATTGCCATTTCTTTATGTGCAATAAACGTCTATTAGTATATAATATAATGGCAGCAGTGTAGGTAAGTTAACAATTAACATCATGCAAACTTTTTCGAAATCCATATGTTAAATTAAAAACGTAGTTTTGGATTTGATCATGATTTCAATAATACACCTCAAATAAACCTTCAATAAAAAGTAATAATGCACCTCCAATATCACTTCGTCATCAAATTTTCATTACGATCAAATTTTGATTCCGATCATTGTGATATGCGAATTTGTTTTTATCCTCTCAAACTTTTTTTCATTATATTCAACAACTTCGCATAAAAAAGGGACCTGAAAAAATGTATCTAACTAATCGTGCAGATTAAGAAACCAATACATATATAAAATATAAAAAATATACGCACTTCATCTAACAATGAAAATTAAAAATGTTCAAACCTTTATATGAAAATAACACTAACAACAACACAAAACTAATAAACAATGAAACAAAACCAAACTAACAATACCATATACATTATACATTTATTAAAATCATAAATAGAAAAATAAATATTCTAACGAAAATTTTATCATAAAAAACAAAAACTGAACGGTTCGAATTTACTAATAAACAAAACAACACGCCCGCCAAAAGAAATGACCTGCGTATAAAACCAATTAGTTCACAAAAAATATTGTAATGAAAAATTTATCATAAAGAACAAAAACTGAACTCGTTCAGCTCGTTCAGATCGTTCACCTCGTTCAGCTCGTTCAACAAATAAGAAAACACAAAATCATAAAAATAAACAAAATTAAATATAAGTTCGTTCGAAAAAGAAAGAATGATTATAAAGAATGAAAAAATGCCATTTTTGAAGAAAATATAAATGCTATTGAAAACTTTTACAAATTATGAATAATTGTGAAATGAAAGGGGAAAAAATTGATTATGAAGATGATTGTTTGTATATATTAATTATTACTGAATGATTATGAAAAAAAACATTTGTTTGTACATATACATATTTATATGTATTTAAATTGTTTTTATTATTATTTTTAATTTTTGTTAGTGGATAATTACTACTAATAGAATTAATTTCATATAAGTTTTTCAGGTTTAATTTAATTTTGTATGCAATATTTGCTGTAAAAAAAATTGTTTGTTGTACCGTAGCTAAAGCTTTAGTTAAAAATTAACAATTTACTACATGTCAGGACTGAGGACTTAAACATTATATTCCTTATTCTATAGTCAATAGTGCAATTTTGTTTTTAATAATGTTTTTTCCTTAAATGATATATAGAATGGATGAGGATTTTTTTTATTGAATGTTAATGAAAGGATGAGATGTTAGACTGTTTGGTTCATTAAAATGAGATTGCAATATGTTATAAAGTAGAATCCTTTAAGACAAACGGTAGAAAACAAACAAATACAGGGTGGTTTAAAATAGTAGATATACTATAGTATAAACCCTGTATAGATTTTTAAGCAATGATTTATTAATCTTTTTAAATAAATTACATTAGTATATGAGCAATATTTTTTTTAAACGGAAGAGGCTTTCTTCTTTATTTCGCTACTCATCCTCTTTGCAAAAAGTTTTGAATACCCTTCGTAATTTTTTAGACGGATTGGTCTTAGATTTATGGGGATTTTTGCTTGTTAATTAGGATGTGGTTCTTGACCTATTAACGAGGCATTTTTATTATTATTTTTGAAACTGAAATATTTATTTATTTATTTATTTATTTACGGGCGAGGCCTTTGAATAAAATTTACAAAAAATATTCATACAAAAGGTTTATAAAAGAAAAAAAATCAATGAAAAAACCAAAATACAATAAATTATGATAAAAATTTATACATTATAACAAATAATATAATCAAAAGAGAAATTTATTAATTAATACATAAACAAAAAGTATAAAGTGAAAAACATCAATAATAACTTAGCAATCTTTTAGATTCCTTCTTTAGACTTCCCAATGACCCAAAAAAAATATCAAAGTCAGAGAAAAAATTATTAAACTCGAAACTAAGCCTAAAAGTAGTTGAGTGAAAAATTAAATTATTTGAGACAACCGAAGTATCAAAACAGTAATCGCTTCTTCTAAAAATTCTAGAAGGGACTTTCAAACCAAATGAAAATAGAAGATTCCCACAGTCAAGAAGCCCATTGAGAATCTTAAACAAAAAAATAATATCAATTCTTAAACGGGCCGTCTCTAAATTAGAGATATTAATCGAACTTTGTATCAATCTATAATCATGTTTAAAAAAACTAAACGAAATGCCAGTTTTAAACGCAACATACCTAGAAAACAAGTGGTTAACCGACTCAAGCTCCTTGATATGATATTTCAAATAGGGATTCCAAATAATTGAACCATAGATTAACACAGGATATAGAAAGGAGAAGTATAGTACTCTGAAAGCCGAAATTGAAGAAAATTGTTTCGAATTTCTTTTAATAAAATTAACAATTCGCTTTGCTCTATTACAAAGATATTCAATGTGATATGAAAATGATAAATTCGAGTCAAAAAAAATTCCCAAATCTTTAACTTTATCACAAATTATCAACAAGTTGTTGCCAAAGGAATAATTAAATAAATCAATCTTCTTTTTATTAAAGGAGATTTGATAACATTTATTAAAATTAAGATGCAAACCATTTTTAAAACACCATCTAGAAAGCCGGTCTAGATCAGATTGAAAATTGGTCCTATCAACTTGATCCCTGATGACGGAATAAATTTTCATGTCATCAGCAAATAAAAGAATCTTGGAGAACTCGAAACAGAAAACAATATCATTGATAAATAAGTAAAAAAATAATGGCCCCAGATGAGTCACTTGCCCAACTCCAGATAGGACAGCAATGTCACTGGAAATATAGTTCTTAATCTTAACCTTTTGAACTCTATTATTTAAGAAAGAGCATATCCAATTTAAAAGAGAACCTGATGTACCATAATGAAATAATTTAGTTATAAGTAATTTAATGTTAACCAAGTCAAAGGCTCTAACAAAATCAGTATAGACGCTATCCACGGTGTTGTTATTTAAAATTGCATCAACTATATAATTCACATACAGACACAAATTAGTATTTATTGATCTTCTCATAAAAAAACCATGTTGTTGATCAATGATATATTTATGACAATAGCCTGATATTTTATTAAAGACCAAGAAATCGAGCATTTTGGCAAACGTGTTCATCTTACATATAGGCCTATAATTATTAACATCAGCAAGATCACCTTGTTTATGAACTGGCGTGATAAAGCTAACCTTCCACAGTGTTGGGAAACAACCACTACTTAACGAAAGGTTAAACAGTTTAAGAAGAAAACTTCCTAAAATATGCTGACATTTTTTAACAAAGAAAGGATGGATACCATCAGGCCCAGGTGATGCCTTGATATTTAAATTATCAAAGCATACCTCAATATCATGTTCTGAAAAAGAGAGAGATGAAATGTTATCACAGATGTTGAAATCAATGGAGGAATAATCAAGATCAGAGTTACCATATACAGACCTAAATTTATCAGCAAACAAGTTAGCAATCTCATTACCAGAATCGGCACTAATTCCATTATAATAAAATTTAGATGGTAAAGTTTGGCATCGATTGTTAATATTAATAAATTTAAAGAACGCATTAGGATCGACCAATAAATCATCTTCAATTTTAGATATAAACTGTTGCTCATCATATTTAACTAATTTAAGACATTCGGACCTCATTAACTTAAACAATTGGTAGTAGTAATCCGAATTATATTGTTTAAATCTTTTATGATCTTTTTTTTTAGTTTGATACTTTCAACAAGTTTCTTAGAAAACCAATATTTAAAATTTTTGCAAGTGACCGATTGAACGAAGACCGATGTTTTTAAATCGGTCAGTGCAAATGAACGATCCGGTCTGAACGGATCGCTAATTTAGCTGAGGTTACCCATCACTATGGACCACGACATATGATATAGAGCAGGTTTGTGCCATAAATTGTCACACATATGTTCTGTGGTAGATTTGATATTTGTTTGTTGCAAAATTGGATAGATATAGTTTTGCTTATATGTAGCAAATTTTTTAAAAATTTGTTCGATAACTTTTTGTAATTAGTTTGTTTTGTTTAAACTAATCTGATACATCAGATTCTACTGGCACACAAAACTGTCTGATCTCGAAATCTACCTATTTCTAGCGGATATACGTGCCGCTTGGACTTTTTTAATATCTTGACATTTAGCACTACATTAAAAGGCATAAACCTCGTTTCATAAAACTTGATTTTTTAAAATCTAATATAGTTGTTTTGTTTAACAGAAGTTACTCATATGTAAATTTCTAAAAAGCTTGTCTTTTTGCATTAATTTTTCAGGTCATTTAAGAACAAATGATCTTGATAATAAACAAAGCGTTATTAAAAGTATGTTTGGCATTCATGGACTCGTTTGATTTTAAATTATCAGGAAACATTCTCGTTCTAAAATAGTTATTTATAATATTAGCGTATAACTTTTTCGATTGAACATAGAATTTACACAAAATTAAAAAAAATTGAAAAAGCTACCGCGTGCGTGTGTCATACAATATTTTTGTATGTCCGGCCGTCATAACCGACGAAATCTAGAAACCCGCTGGAGGGATTTTAAAAATGTTTGCTTCGAAAAATAGGTATACTCAATTGTAAGAGCTAGAAGGACGATGTGTTTGATTACTGTACCGGAAGTGTGTCAAAAAAATCGTCAGGGGTGTCAAAACAAGGAAATTTGCTTAAAAAACGTTTATTTTAAGTGATTACGAGTTGGAACATTAAGGGCCGATTGTATGAACAAGGATGGGTAGAAAATAATTCGAGTATAAAATTCTATCTTCATCCGAGGATTCTTCGTCGATTGTATGAACACGGATAGATTAATTTTTATTTTTGTTTTTATTGCAGTTTACAGCATTTTTTTATAAGTGGCAATTCTTTTTCTTTTAATTTTCTATTAAATAAATTTAATTTTAAATTAAAAAACATTATTTCAAAATTCAAATTGAATATATTAAAATGATATTAAAAACATTATTTATTTTACTATTAATTTTTTTAAAAAAACAAATTTTTGAAACGCAGAAATTTTAATTCAAAAATAACCAAAACAAAACATTCAAAACAAAACTTTTCTGCTATGGGCATGTCAAGAAAAAAAAAACAAATTGTTTTATCCTTTGTTTTATAGAAGAAAAATAGAAGATAGATCAAAGGATAGATCAACAATCCTCGGATAGATTTTTTAATTTATGCTGATTCATACAATACAAACGACGATTAATCCGAGGATATATCTTCTATCCGCATTCATTCTAAATTTGGAAAAATCTTGTATGTTATACCAAAAACTAAATAATTGCATTATAAGTTTGTCAAAAAAATATTGTAAAGTGTGTCAAAAGAATGCTTTTCATTTTTTTTACCCAATTTTTTGGATTTTGTTATATTTTTGGAATTTTTGAAAAAAGTTTGTATGTATGATTTTGTTGTAATTAAAAATTTTGGAAAAAATTTCAATTTATGATTTTGTAAAAATTTTCGGAATATTTTTAGAATTTTAAATTTTTGATTTTATTATAATTTTTAGAATATTTTTAGAATCTTTAATCGTATTTTTGATATTGTTATAATTTTTGGAATTTTGAAAAAAGCTTCAATTTTTGATTTTCTTATGATTTTTGCAGTATTTTTAGAATGTTGGAAAAGAGTTTGAATTTCGAAATTTTTCAATATATTTAGAATTTTGAAAAATAATTCAATTTTCGATTTTGTAAAAATTTTCGAAATATTTTTAGAATTTTGGAAAAGTTTAGATTTTAGATTTTATCATAATTTTTGGAATATTATCTGGAATTTTGTAAAAAAGTTTGTGTTTTTGATTTTGTTGGAATTTCATTGGTTTTTCTGATTTTGTAAGAATTTTTGGAGTATTTTTAGAATTTTGAAAAAGTTTAAATTTTTGATTTTATTGTAATTTTTAGAATATTTTTGGAACTTTGAAAGAAATATGAGTTTTTGATTTTTAAATATTTTCTCGGAACTCGAAATGGAGGGGTTTTAGAGTAGTTTGCTTAGTGTATCATCTTTTCACCAAATTATATTAATTTATGATCTGTTATAATTTATCGGCAACGTATTGATTTTTCATGGTAGTTTTTTAATAAATTTGAAAACAGAGATAAAAAATACTTGTACTTTAACAAAGAGTCTTATGTTTTATATACATCGCTGCCCAAAACAAAAAACCATGTCCTCATAAAAGTTTTTTACCGAAAACAATATCAAAATCCTTAACACACACCGAAGTCTTGATATCTCAGAGCTTGAGATTTTAGCGTATTTTTCCTCCGTGTTTTTCGTATAACATAGTTATTAGTATTTGAAAACTTCCAAGCTTGAACATTAAAGGAAAATGTTATCATTATTTCCACTAGAAATGTCATATCAAGAGATTCAGAACATCTTTGGGGAAGATTTAACAAGCCACACTTTTGAAAACAGTGAAAAACTTCATAGTAATATATGCTTATTCTTCAACAGTATTCGTGCAATTTTAGTAGACATTTATTATCCGACATATTAAAAGATAAAGTGAAAACGTTTTATAAAGAAGACGATCTGAGAAGAGAATGATCACCAATGCGGAAGCTACTTATGTTGTGAACACTTAGATAGCTGCTAAAGCTCGTTTTTTTTATCAGAGAACTTATTGGTATTTTTCACAGTAAACATCACACTTTAGCCAATAATAATTAAATATATTGACAGCTGATATAGCAAAGCTTGCTTGTGAAAAAGTTTAATTACTTCGGTCTGAAAGACCTAAGTATTACATTCATGAGCCAAAAGTAAAATTCTTACCCCCACTTTTTTTGGCATTTCTCGACGTTTTAGGACCTACTGATTCTAAAAAAGCAAAAAAAAAAAAATGTATGTCTGTCTGCCGGCCGGCCGTCCGTCCGCCGTCATTACCTACGCTGCAGGGAAAACCGCTGGAGGGATTTCAAAAATTTTTTTTTCTAAAAATAGGTATACTCAAGGGACAGGTCCGAAAGGACGCTGTGTTCGATAACTGTACCGGAAGTGTGTCAAAAAAATCATTATGTGTGTCAAAAGTAGCAAATTTTCACATTTTCGGCTTAAAAAACGTTCATTTTAAGTGATTACGAGCAGGAACATTAAATTTGGAGAAATCTTGATGGTCGGGATTGGTATGTTAGATCAAAAACTAGATTATTGCATTATAAGTTTGTCAAGAAAATGTTGTCAAGTGTGTCAAAAGAAAGGTTTTTATTTATTTTTTACCCTATTTTATTTAGAAAAAAATAAAATTAATAGTTCGCATGACATGATATTTTATTATTATTATTGAGAATTATGGCATTATAAGTTTGTCAAAAAATGTTGTCAAGTGTGTCAAAAATTGATTTCATTTATTTTTTTAGCCAATTTTTTGGAAAAAAAAATGTAGCTGTTTTTATGACGTAAATGTAATTTAGAATGAAATTGGACATGGAAATTTTTGAATTTGTTATGGTTTTTGAAATATTTTTGGAATTTTGAAAAAGTTTGTATATATGATTTTGTAATAATTTTTGCAATATTTTTAGAATTTCGGCAAAAGTTTTAATTCTTGATTTTATAAGAATTTTTGGAATATTTTTAGAATTTTGAAAACTTTTTAATTTTTGATTTTATTAAAATTTTTGGAATTTTGAAAAAATTTTCAATTTTTGATTTTATAATAATTTTTGCAATATTTTTAGAATTTTGGAAAAAATTTGAATTTTTAAGAATTTTTTGAAATATTATTGGAATTTAGAAAAAATTTAAATATATAATTTTATTCTAATTTTTGGAATATTTTTGGAATTTTGAAAAAGTTTGATTTTATTTAATTTAACAATATTTTTGGAATTTTGATTATAATTTTCCGGCAACGTATTGATGTTTCGTGTTAGTTTTTTTGTAATAAATTTTTAAACAGAGATAAAAAATACTTGTACTTTAACAAAGAGTAATGTTTGATATACATCGCTGCCGAAAACTAAAAACCATGTCCTCATAAAAGTTTTTTGCCGAAAACTATATCAAAATCCTTAACCCAGACCGAAGTCTTGATATCTCAGAGCCGTGAGATTTCAGCCCCTCCATATTTTATTTAATAGTTTTTAAAAGTTTAATTAAAAGTTAGGCTTTAAAAGTTTAATTACATATTTTATTAGTTTACTATCAAGAAAGTAAAAATGCGTTTAAAGCAAGAAAAATGTTTTTGATGTACTGACAAAACGAATGTGTCAAAAGTGGTTTGCAAAATTCCGATCCGGCAATTTTGATTTTGGAGATGTACCACGTTCTGGTAGGCTAGCTAAAGTAAATGAAGACACAATATGGACATTTATTAATGCAAATCGGCCATATTAGTGTGTGAGTATGGATGCGTCATGTTCTTACAGAAAAAAATTTGTTTCAGCGCGTTGACGTCAGTGATTCACTGCTTAAGCATCAAAATTATGACACAGTTTTAAAGCACATCATCACTAGAAACGAGAAATGGGTTGTATACAAACATTTTAAACGTAGGCGATCATGGAGTAAAAAGATGAACCGACTTAAAACATCTCGACAGCCGAAATTCATAAAAAAGGTTGTGCTATCTATTTGGTGCAATTTCAAAGAAATCATGTTTTTTAGCTTCTATATCAAAGAATACCACGGTCAATTTCTAAGTGACGTGTTATCAGCTGGACAAACTGAATGATTCACTTGAACAGAAAGGGTCAGAATTGATCAATTGAACAGGTTCACCAAGATAATATGAGACCTCGTACAAATTTGTTTAATCGGCTAAAGGTTTTGCAGCTTAGATGAGATGTACGGCCATACTCATTATATTCAACCAGGTGCAAGGTCACCTTCTGATTATTATTTGTTCCGGTATATAAAAATTTTTTTGAACGGTAAAACCTTTGCTTCAAATTAGGAGGTCAAAAATTATCTGCATCAGTTTTTTGATAGTAAAGATCAGTAGTTTTTTAGAGTGGAATCATGAGATTACAAGAGAGATGGCAAATGGTAATTGACCAAAAAGCGACTATATATAATTGAATAAAATATTTAATTACTATAAGCAAATAATCTTTCATTTTCATGATGGAAAAAGCACGTTTTTTACCACCAAATCACTGTTTCGAAAATATAAGCCTTAAGGAGTAGATATAAGCTTAACCTAAATTACGAAACGTGAAATTTCATGCGTTCAGTCCCTCACCTTTCTCAAACTCACAAATTGTTAGAATTTGCAAACTTCGACCTTTACCCAAAATATAAAGTCACAACAAAATAACTGGACGTGACATAAAATTTGTATCTTCTCCTTCCACTCGTAACAAAGTATCACAAAATCAAAGTAATTTAAATACAGCCTCTTAACACAAAACACCCAATTGTAATTATGAAACGCACTTTGGATTATTATACAACAGCATAACTGGAAGATTATCCGAATTTAAGTCTTAATTACAAGAAACAGATTAGGTTCAATGGTTAAGCCTTTAATACTTAAACAAACCGTTAATGAGAGCTATATATTCACTAATATTATTTTAATGACTATAAGAAAACCCAAAACCGATATAATTGTTTCCTCTCACGAAAACTTACCTTCACTTTCCATATTGTGGTTTTTATTGTTAGCACTATTTCAATCACCAAAGATAAAGTTAGGATAAAAATATATCAAGAAAACTGAAACTTTTTAATTAAATCAGAAACCAAGATTTTTTTATTTTTTAATATAACTTTATTAATGCTTACTCAAGTTTTGTTTATTTAAAAAATTTAATTTGATAGCGACGTAGCACCATGAGCGTACATCCAGTTTCTGAAAATATGTGAAAAAACAAGTATTCGATAATTTGATTGCAAGTTCAAGTTTTTATAAAATCAAATTCAATTGAATTTTTACTTTACAAACTGGAAAGGAAGAGTTTTGAAAACAATCAATGTGACAATATGGACAAAAACAATGTATTGCAGGAAACAAAATTTGCTTTCTAAAACTTTAGTGTGTTTAACTTGGTTAAACACTCTAAATGATTGGTTTTTACTTAAGATTAATTTTATCAATGAAAACATATTGCTTTCATTCATGATGATATTTTTGTTTCACTCGCTGGTGCACAAGATTACAATTTAAAAGTTTTATATGTAACGAGTAATGCATGTGTGTCATACAGTATGCAGTCATAAGCACAACGTGTACTGCAATGAAGAAATTAGTGACTTAAGAAAATAAATCTACAGTTAGAAATGTCTAACTGTAGATTTATTTTCTTTGGTTGTCCCAAAATTTACACAAGATTTAAATTGAATAGAGAACATTTGAATTGAATAGTTTTAAAGTAAAAAGAAAACGGCTTTTGTCTATGGTCGAAATTTTACATCAACCTTTTGCATATATGTGTCTGAATTCTTTCGATGCAGGGTTAAAACTCTTTCCTCCCACCTGAAGTAAAAGTCAAATTCTAATCGCCAAAACAAGGAAGATCACGAAAGAAGCCAAATAATACCTCATGCAGCAATTGAAGTCAATTGTTTTTCTGAAGCCACATGAAACCAATTAAACGCAGATAGAACACGATTATCATGTTAGCCTGATGTTACTTGAAATAAAGGAAATTGTGTTTCGTCTACTGAGGTCCGAGTATGGATCAAGTCAGGAAATCCTGATCTTTTCAAATTTGTCCGCATGGAGGGATCAGTTTTTATTGTTTGGAAATTTTTTTTTAATTTTTGATCTACGGGTGTGACAACCCCGCGTACTCCAGTCCCTGTAATTGACATACGAGTTAACGTGAGATATCACATACCACTGGCAATAGCAGTGAGATATCACTAGCGGTGAAAAACTTAGGGGTGGTGGCGGATGAACTGTATTCAGTCAACGGCAGCACCCTCAATCTTAGCTGTAAAATAATCCTTGATGATGAGACGCTATTGCTTCCTTGAAGAAACGAGCCTTCATATAACTATGTGTGGGCTTTAATCTTTAAGAAAGACGGTGCGTCACAGGATCAAGGAATATGCAACCGGCTGGATTATTGGCCACTACATTTTTGTTTTGTTCCAGCAAATTTTTGTAAAAATTTGCTATTTACTTTTTAATTTACTTTTACTTTCTCTATTCTATCATAAAATATTGGCCTATGTCATATTTTGTCAGTGATACGATTTTTTGTTTAGTTTTCCATTCTTTAACAAAAAATATAAAAAAACAAAAAAAGAAAGATTTACGTCCATCAACACCTTTGAACGTATGTTGTTGTGGGACCTTGGTCTTAAAAGGTTTTTATGTGTTATTGTGACACATATTGTAATTCCTACTACACAACACATTTTATTAAAAAAAAAAAAAAAAAAAAATTTACTCCAGAGTTTCCTGACTAGAACCAGGATAGCCCCGAAGAAGTAAAACCATATAATAATGCAAAGTTTATCAGGTTTTACTGATTTGCACCAAAGATAATCATTTAATTATTCAAAAGAAATTGTATTTGGCATTCCTGATTAAAACCAAATTTGGACCATAACAGTATATCCAGGTGATTTAAAATATATACTATTGTTGGGTTTTTTCCGATTACAATCAGTTAGGGTGAGCAGATGTACTCTTTTAAAGAGTATTATACTCTTTTCAAACAAGTTTTGCTCTTTACTCTTTTTTTAAGCAAAGTATATACTCTTATACTCTAATATACTCTTTTACAAATTTTAGTTTTTACGGAAAATATATTACAAAATAGATGAAAAACGTGATCTACGCAAGTGAAAAAGTCGAGATTTGAACTTGAGCATTTTTGATTTTCCTGAAACTTGGCATATAAGTAGTATGGACCAAATAGAAAATACAACTTATTTTTAAATTTTTTTAAAGCGCATAGTTTGAGCATAGGGGGCACCCCAACATGCATGAAAAATGAAAATTCTGCCAATCTGATATTTTTTTTTTTTATTAATCAGTTAGACATGTTTAGCACACTAAATATGAAATATTCATTATTTAGACTCTTTGAATATCCGAAGATACCATGTCAACTATAAAGGAATGGAAGGAATGGGGATATAGGGATAACTATACTAATTTTTTTAAATGATGATGGACATTTTCTTTAAATGCCTGAGGAGAAAATTCATCGGGAAATACAGAGGAGGGCAATGAGTTCCATAATTTGGCCACTCTATTGAAATAGTCGTTTTGGAAGGACACAGTTCTACAACGAGGTATTTGTACAACAAATGGATGGGATAACTCGGCAGCTCTTGTTTGTCGATTATACTGCGCACACGATGGAAGAATATTTTGAATTTCCTTAGAGGAGAATTCGCTAAAGTTATATTTATAGTAGATTGACAATTCAGCCACATTTCTTCTGTGCTGGAGTGAATCAAGCTGGTCCGTTAGTTCGGTATTACCAATCAACCGTATTGCTTTTCTCTGTACAGAGTCTAAACAATTTATTGTTGACTGACAAGCACCTCCCCAAACATGACAGCAGTACTCCATACATGGACGAATAAATGACTTGAAGATTAGCAAAATTTGCTCGGGATTGAAATACTTTTTACATCGACTCAAGAATCCTAATTTTTGCATTGCAGATTTAGCGAGGTTGAACACATGTTTATTCCATTTGAGGTTATTTTGAATATCCACTCCAAGAAGTCTAACTGATTCACCCTCACGCAATTCCTCTTGGTTTATTTTAATAGGAAAATTTTTATGTCGCTCTATTCGTGAAAGACCGCATAATTTGGTTTTGGTTGGATTAAATGAAACAAGATTACGATCACGATATAGCTTTGAAATTAATTTGCTCAAGAACGGCTATACTGATTTCATCAAACTTTTTTTTGTTTGATAGATGATTAGTTAGTCGTTTGAAAAAAAATTAATTGATTGTTTTTGTAATTAGTTTTTAAATAAAAATATTAAAAAAACTTTTTGAAAGATGGCGCTAGGGTCGAAGATCAATTAGAATTTAATAAATTTTTTTTCTGAAAATAGTTTAATTCTTATTCTAAAATATATCAAATTTACAAAGAGGCATTAATTCTTGTTCTTGAGATATTTAATTTTAAAGACTTTCAGTACGACTGAAATTCGAATTTTTCTTCATTTTTTCAAACAACTTCCATTAACAAAAAATTGTAAAATCAATTAAATTTTAACTTTTTTTTATATATAGTTCTAACCTTACTTTAAAATATATCAAATTTACAAAGAGGCGTTAATTCGTGTTCTTGAGATATTTAATTTTAAAGATTTTTAGTCCGATTAAAATTCTAATTCTTCGTTATTTTCTATAACTTCAGTGGTTAAAATTTTTGATGATAAAAATTGTTCGAAAAAATAATGAACAATTTTAATTTTAGACGGACTAAAAATCTTTAAGATTAAATATCTCAAGAACACGAATTAACGCCTCCTTTGTTTTGGTTAAGGATTTCGATATAGTTTTCGGCATAAAACTTTTATGAGGACATGGTTTTCAGTTTTGCGCACCGATGTATATCAAACATAACTCTTTGTTAAAGCACATGTATTTTTTTATCTCTGTTTAAAAATTTATTACAAAACTAACACGAAACATCAATACGTTGCCGGAAAATTATAACAGATCATAAATTAACATAATTTAGTGAAAAGATGATACACTCAGCAATTTACTCAAAAACCTCTTCATTTAGCATTTCGAGAAAATATTTTAAAATCACAAATTCGTATTTCTTTCAAAATTCCAAAAATATTGTAAAAATTAAATAAAATCAAACTTTTCCAAAATTCTAAATATATTCCAAAAATTATTACAAAATCAAAGATTAAATTTTTTTCAAAAATTCTGAAAATATTGCAAAAATATTCCAAAAATTAGAATAAAATCAAATATTTAAACTTTTTCTAACTCCTAATAATATTCCAAAAACTCTTAAAAATTCAAAAATTTGTGATGGAACACACTAATTTAACTTATTGTATTTGTATCTGTTCCAATCACTCCCACCAATACTTTAATTATAGATTCATATCGATGATCGATTTTAAAAAGTCAGTCGATTGTGAATATTAAACAAATAAACATGAAATTGTAAAACAAGAAAGAAATTAAATAATAATTATAAATAAAAAACCTTTTAAAAGGAACCAAAGTTTAGAAATAGTTTGTTCTGTGTTTCTTTCAAATTTGTACTGTGGACTTTTGTTCGGCACACACTACAAATTGGTGACAGCGGTGAAACAGTTTTTTAATATAATTTTTCTAATACAAAAAAAAAATACATTTACAAAATACAGAATGCAGTTAAATAGCATAAGTATTTCAAAAAAATTCATAAATGAAACGTGGTGAAATTACGGTATGGTTTTTCGTAGTAGACAATAAACAATAAAATAATTAATAAATAGTACATATACTATATAAATTAATAAAATCCAATTAAACATAATTAATTCAATACAGTACTACATTTACAGTACATGTACCTATATACTTAAGTACAATATGATATATATATACAATCTTGTGGTTTAATACAAAAAAAAAACCTTGTGTAAGTTTTGTTCAAAAAAAAAAAATATTAAGAACTGTTAACTATAAATAACTGAAAAAAAATTCTAAAACACGTGAGTTAAAAGAAAGTTATCCAACATAATAATAAAACCTATAATTAATTATAATCTACATACAATCTATAATATTCACAATCAAATCCAAATAATAAAAAAAAAACAAAACCATACTTAAGCCAATAAAATATGCTGTTCGAGAACATAACTCAACATACAATCAGAACAAAGGTCATTATTCAACATTATAGAGGATCCATTAATCAGTGCAACGTCATCATTCAACACCGAGTATAGCGTGCAAAACGAGGTCATCATTAAAAGTTACGACTATTTAATTGGGAAAATCATTTGGATATAAACCGTAAGAAATTTATTATTTTTGTTGTAATTTTTATTATTCTTATATTCAAATAATTTTAATCGTATATTCATAATACGAGTATATATATTGTGTAACGGGATGTCAAGTGAAAATTTAATTAATATTCAACATAAATTGATTCCAATTTTTATTAGTCAAACTAAATTTTCCTAAACTAAATTTTGTTTTGTGAATTTTCCGATTTTTATGAGTGAATCAGATTCAGACCATAGCCAACACAATGATAGCTCGTCGGGTGATCTTATCAATATCCATCTCCGCCATAAAATAGTTGAAAGGAAAAACCCAAAACCTAAACCAAAAACTGTTCCGACTAGTGAGAACCTTGAGGGTGATAATAATTTAAAAACTGTCGTAGATCCAAAACCTGAAAATCAAAATCAGGGTTGTACAAATTCACAAATTGAATCGTTAGATAATAATTCTAATATAACCATGGCGACATGTGATCCGAAACTTGTCTTAAAATTGGTTCCAAATTTTTCCGGTAATCCCCGTGAATTACATAAATTTATTTCTTGTGGAGAATTAATTCACAAATCATTAAAAGATACTGCAAAACCTCAATTTTTGGAACTGGTTAAATTAAAATTAGATGGTAAAGCTTACGATATAATAAAATATACTCAAATAGATTCCTGGTCCAATTTAAAACATATTCTTACTAGTGAATTTACCGAGACTCGATCAATTGGCCATTTACAAATGGAACTTGCTACGTTACGTCAGACAAAAGACGAAGACGTACGAACATATGCAAGCCGTGTAGAATCCATTCTTTATTCTTTAAACGAAACGTGTATAGCCTCGGAAGGTATCGATGCTGCTAAAACTATTAAACATTTAAACGAACACATTGCTTTAAAATCCTTTCAAGAGGGTTTAAATGATTCGATAAAAAATATTGTTAAAGCATGTAGGTTTGCAAGATTATCGGAGTCTATAAATCGTGCGACTGAAGAAGAAATGGTTGTAAAACATTTTTCAACATTATCAATTAATGAAAAAACGCAAAAATCACGTTCACCTACTAAATTTTGCCATAATTGTAACAAACCAGGACACTTAAAAGAAGAATGTTTTAAGCGACAGCAAGCAAACACATCAAAAGTTTACTCCCCATTCCAAGCATCATTAAAGCCTATTAGCACTATACGATGTGCCTATTGCAAGAAAATGGGACATCACATTCAGGAATGTTTCCTTAAAAAGCGAAGTGACGCTCGTAGAGAACAAACATCTCAAGAACAACCTTCTTGTTCAACAACTTCATTTCCGGGAAACGATCAACGACACTTGAAGTCAGATCGGGGCACTCCTTC
Source organism: Diogma glabrata (assembly GCA_963693315.1). Lineage (NCBI taxonomy): Eukaryota > Metazoa > Arthropoda > Insecta > Diptera > Cylindrotomidae > Diogma > Diogma glabrata. Next base: position 168,202 of record CAVNZG010000274.1, read on the forward strand.
AAGAGTCCAGGAAAAGTAGAGTGCACCAATAAAAACAATTTAAAAAGTTTTAAACAAAATACTAATTCTTCACCAATCGATTCAACCATCAATAAAATCGTTACCTTGTCGAACACTTCTTCAAATAATGAGTGTAAATATTTATTCTTAAATATTGATGTATGTAAATTTAAAAATATTCCTTTTTTGGTCGATACTGGTGCCGATGTGTGTATTATCAAGAAGAATCTATTAAATCATGATACGTTAGTATACAAGGACATCAAATACAAACTCAAGGGAATTACATCGGAATGTTTGGAAACTTATGCCGAATGCGATGTCAAAATAAAGCTTCCTAATTCTAGAGAAATCGAATACGTTTTCCAAGTAGTGGATGACTCTTTCCCTATTTTATACTCTGGAATAATTGGCCAAAATTTCTTTAACCATTATAAATGTAATATTGATTTTTTAAGATGTGTAGTAGACATCCCATTTCCCAACGATACTGTATCATTAAATTTAGCCTCAAAACTAAAACTTGAAAGTAAAGATGTCGATGCTTCCTCCACGATCCGAAAAATTACAAACAATTACAGTAAATTTTTCCGACAACACAGAGTTTGTTTTATTTTCAGAAGAAATAATTCCTAAGGTATTTATACCGAATTGTATCTACAAGGTCAAAAATAATTCAATCCAAATTTCTCTTTTAAATATTTCCGAAGAAACACAAATTTTAAAAGGTTTTAAATTTAATGCAGAACCATTACATCATTTTAATGTTTATCATTACCAATCTTGGAATGATAATTTTGACAAAAGAATCAACAATTTAGAATCATGTCTTGAATTAGAACATTTAAATAAAGAAGAATATAATTCTTTGATACCTATTATTCAAGAATATAATGAAGTGTTTCATTTAGATGGTGATTCTTTAAGCTCTACCGATATCATCACTCATAAAGTTGAAACCCTACCAAACATTTCTCCTATTAACAGACGTCAATATCGACAACCTCATTCCACAAAACTTGAAATTCAACGTCAAGTAAATGAAATGTTAGAAAATCAAATAATAGAAAACAGCGTAAGCCCATGGAATTTTCCTTTACTAATGGTCCCAAAAAAGTCGACAACAAATGAAAAAAAATGGCGCGTTGTGGTAGACTATCGTAAGTTAAACGAAGTTACTGTGGACAACGTATTTCCCCTTCCTAATATTTCTGATATCCTCGATAAGCTGGGAAATGCACAGTACTTCAGTTCACTAGATCTATACAGTGGATATCACCAAGTAAATTTAAACCAATCTGATCGTAATAAAACTGCTTTCAGTACGGATGAGGGACACTACCAATTTATTAGAATGCCTTTTGGTCTTAAGGTGGCTCCTGCGACGTTCCAACGCATGATAAATACCGTATTATGTGGCCTAAATAACTTGAAATGTTTAGTTTATCTTGACGATGTGATAATATTTGGTTCATCTTTGGTTGACGATTACGCGACGTTTTATCTAGATTCCGTAATCATAAACTTAAATTAAACCCTCAAAAATGTCACTTTTTGAAGCATGAAATAAAATATTTGGGACACATAGTAACATCCAATGGAATTCGCCCAGACAACAACAAAACTTTAACGGTAGATAATTTTCCAATCCCTACCAACCAAACAGAAATTAAATCTTTTCTTGGCTTTGTCGGCTATTATCGACGCTTTATTGCAAATTTTTCAGGTATAGCCAAGCCTCTCACAAATTTATTAAAAAAGGGCACTAAATTCGAATGGACATGCTTATGTCAAAATGCTTTTGACCTACTAAAATCAAGCCTTGTTAGTCCACCTATTTTACAAATTCCAAATTTTAGCAAGCAATTTATCTTAACATGTGATGCTAGTGATTTTGCAATTGGTTCAGTTCTTTCCCAATCGGTTGATTCATTTGATTTACCAATAGCGTATGCCAGCCGCGTTCTTAACAAAGCGGAACTGAATTATGCTACCATTGAGAAGGAGCTGCTTGCCATAGTATGGTCTGTAAATCACTTTAGGCCTTACTTGTATGGAAACAAGTTTGTAATAGTCACAGATCACAAACCTCTAATATGGCTCTGTAACTTACAAAATCCTTCTTCACGATTGATGCGCTGGAAGATTAAATTGGATGAATTTGATTACGTTATAGTCCATAAGCCAGGATCTCAAAATAAAAATGCAGATGCCTTAAGCAGAATAAAAACTAATATTATATCAAGTAATAATGATAACATGGAATGTAACATTGTGACTCGATCAAAATCACGCGAAAACGATAATAGTAGTAACAATAACGTAACCCCTAGATTTGACGACATAACCACACCATTGTCTTCTATTAACGAAACTAAGCCGATAATAGAAGATTCACCTATTATTGTTGAACTACCTAAACAACAAAAAATTCCTATGTCCTCTTGGGACCCTCAACATACGGAATCTTTAGAAAATACCGTAGAATCGACTGAAACTAATAAACCCGAATGTTCTACTAATGACCTTATGAAATATGATTTCCTTCATGACACTTATAAGTTCCACGATTCTAATTTCAATGTAAAATATATAACTGATGATCGACAAATTAATCAAATAATCAATGATTTTCATATATCTCCTCTTGGTGGTCATCAGGGTTTCTTTAGAACATATAATCGTATCAAGAGTTTCTTTAAATTTCCGAATATGTATAACAAAATAAAAAATTTCATAACGTCCTGTCAACTTTGCCAATCCAATAAACACTCAAAATATACTAAGAAGCCAATGAAGATAACTACAACATCATCACGAACATTTCAGAAGGTATTCCTAGACATAGTAGGTCCTATGATATCATCTCATAAAAATAATAAATATATGTTAACAATCCAGGATGATTTATCTAAATATTCAGTTGCAAAGGCGATTCCAAACCAAGAAGCTTCAACGGTAGCAAGAACATTCGTAGAAGAATTTGTTTGTATATTTGGTATTCCAGACGAAATTTTAACTGATCAAGGCTCTAATTTTATGAGTTCATTTTTTAAGGAAATTTGCAAATTACTGAAAATCACCAAACTCAATACAACAGCATATCATCCGCAATCGAATGGCTCTCTTGAACGGTTCCACAAAACTTTGGGTGAGTATCTTAGGAATTTCTCACAAAGCGACCCTTTAAATTGGGATAAGTGGCTTCCCTATTTTACTTTTTCGTATAATTCCACTCCTCACACTTGTTCTGAATTCATGCCTTACGAATTAGTATTTGGGACTAAGCCTAACATTCCAACTTCTCTTACAAGAGAACCTGAACCTATCTACACTTACGAAGATTATTGTCAAGATCTAAAATACAGGCTTCAAAATTCGTTTACATCAGCCCACAATAATCTTATAAAATCAAAAGAGAATACAAAATTATACTACGATCGATCAGTTAATCCCGTGAAATTCGACAAAGGTGATTTAGTTTTAATCAAAAACGAAACAATAAAGGACAAGCTATCACTATTATGGTTGGGACCTTACGCGATTGAAGATACCCCTACTGTCGAAAATTCAATTATAAAAATCGGACGTTCATTGAAAACGATTCATAACAACCGGCTTAAACATTTTAAAACTACCTGACACGTCAAATGTAAATAAAAACATGTTTATGAATTAAATAATTTATGTTGGATTAATTAAATAAAAAAAATGAAATTTCAAAGATTAAATTTTAAAGATTAAACAAATAAAAAAAAATATAATGAATAAGAATTACTAATAAAAATAATTATATTTCTTAAATTAAATAATTAAATAAAGAAAAAAAAATATTATATATTATACTTTTATTAAAAAAAAAAAATCTTAAAATATTGTAGAATTAAGAAAATTAAAATCTTGAAATTATAAAAAATATATTTTCAGTTACTCAAACAAAATCCATAGGATAATGTTTGTCTTATAGGGGGAGATGTGATGGAACACACTAATTTAACTTATTGTATTTGTATCTGTTCCAATCACTCCCACCAATACTTTAATTATAGATTCATATCGATGATCGATTTTAAAAAGTCAGTCGATTGTGAATATTAAACAAATAAACATGAAATTGTAAAACAAGAAAGAAATTAAATAATAATTATAAATAAAAAACCTTTTAAAAGGAACCAAAGTTTAGAAATAGTTTGTTCTGTGTTTCTTTCAAATTTGTACTGTGGACTTTTGTTCGGCACACACTACAAATTCAAACTTTTTCCATAATTCTAAGAAGATTGCAAAAATTACAAAATCCAAAATTGAAACCTTTTTCAAAATTCCAAAAATATTCCCAAAATTCTTACAAAATCCAAAATTGAAACTTTTTTCAAAATTCTAAAAATATATATATAAAATTCAGAAATTCTATTTTTTTTCCAAAATTCTAAAAATATTGGAAAAATTATAACAAAATCAAATATACCAACTTTTTTTAAAATTCCAAAAATATTTCAAAAACTATTACAAATTCGAAATTTCCATGTCACATTTACGTCATACAACAGCTAAATTATTTTTTCCAAAATATTGGCTAAAAAAATAAATTAAATCAATTTTTTGCATTCTTGACAATATTTTTTTGGCAAACTTATAATGCTATAATCTAGTTTTTGGTCTCACATATCAATCCCGACCATCAAGATTGCTCCAAATTTAATGCTTCTATTCGTAATCACTTAAAATGAACGTTTTTTAAGCAAAAAATATGCAAATTTCCTTGTTTTAACACACTTTTCGATTTTTTTGACACACTTCCGGTACAGTTATCGAACACATCGTCCTTTCGGCTCTTTGGCTAGGCAGATATATATTATTTGCTTTTATAGAATCAACAGGTCCTAAAATATCGAGAAATGCCAAAAAAAGTGGGAAAAGTATTTCATTTTTGGCTCGAGAATGTAATACTTAGCTCTTTCAGACCGAAGTAATATAATATAATAAATGAAAAAAAATAAGGTGCTAGTTTATTGTATTTTAATATAAGAACTGAATCTAAAAAATTATGGTGCAAATTATGAAACTTTTTGCAATCGAGAAATTAATTGACTAAACCTGAATTTATTAAATGTATGTTTATGTAAATTTTTTGTTTTTACACTTCGCTAGAGCTTTAACCTAATTTTTGGTTTATATGCATTAGCGTTGACATTTTTTGGTAGAGTTTATCTAGTCGGCTAGCCCTGATGAGAATGATAAACTTTTTTAAAGTTTAAAAATTTTCTCATTGGTTCGAAACTAGATCGCTCTAAAATTGTATGGATTGCAAAAAGTTTCATAATTTGCACCATAATTTTTTAGATTCAGTTCTTATATTATTCTTGATGGGAGATTTTCCATCGGGGTGATGTTATATCACAAATAATTTACTGAATTAATTGTATTTTAATGTTAAAAGATGTTAGTTTTTAACAAAAATAAAATCAATAAAAGTTATTAACAAATTCCTATTGTTATAAACATATAAATTGTTCAAATCGATCTTTTGTCACTATCCACGAAATGTGTTTTTAGTATAACCATCGTGTTCTACGTTTAATTTCCTATAAAATACGTATTTTTAATTAATGGAGAAGTGATTTTTACTGTTAGAAAAAAATTAAACAATTTCATAAATGGGTCATTCTTTAACATCGGACAGATTAGGACTAAATGTGACTGGGGGCTGTTATAACATATATATATATATATATATGGCTGTTGTTAAACTTTCAAGATCCTATTGTAGAATATTTACCAGTGAATTTTTGACTGCAGATAGGACGCGTCAAGAGATAAAAGATGAGACAAAAAGTAAAACTGGGATGTATTATTTATTTTGGGATAAATTTGTTTTGAAAACAATTACATTAGTTCAATTTCTACTCCTAGTTCGTACCATTTGTTTGTTGCGACATTTGTTTACATAGGCGTCGTTATTTTTATTATAATTATCAAAATTTTATTATATTACCTACAAAATCATTAATACTTTTACTAGTTTTTGGTTTTGATTATAATTGATTGAATTTCAAAAGTAATTTATTAATTTTATGCGTTTGTTTTGTCCATTTCAAAGGGACCCCAACAGCTTTTTTTAATATTTTAATCTGAGACACTGAATATTCGCACATGAGCATGTGTTTATACGCAGAACGACCAATTTTCGTGTTCGCTGGTAAAAAAATTCTACTATATATTGCCATACAAGTGGATATAAAGAAAGATTTGTTCGTATTAATATAGTGATCGATTATTTCAAATATCAAAAGTTTCAAAAAACTCAAATACGCCGGCTGCTATTATTGGACTAATTTTTATTTGATAATTAAATTAAAAATCTACTACAAGCTAGAAACACAACACGGGCGAAATCGTCCGACGACAACGTTAGTAAAATTAGAATACACAGGATACATACATTTTAAACACAAATACAGCGATAAACGAAAAAGTTTTTTTCGTCGGAGAAAATTTAGATTCCATTTCTAATTTATCGTCAGCGATGATTATTGCCAGATATCAATTTTATTTTTATTTGGCTGCAAGGGTAATTTTTAATGGTATTGTGACAGTGCCACCAACTGAAAAATATGATTTTCTGATGTTTTTCGCGTTTCTGAGGTTGTAATCGTTTTGTTTTGAGTTGTCAACTGAATTTTCTGAAGTTTATGTTCAAAGTTCGGTTTTATTCATTAATATATTTTCATAATTTGTATTTTGTATTTTATTTTTAAAATTGGTTATTAGTAGAATAATTATTATTATTTATTTATTAGTAAAAATTAGTTATTTTTAAAATTGAAATTTGTGAAATTCATTTTGACAAAGAACAAAGTATTTTAGTTTATGCAATTTTATTTTTGACAGCTTTTCACGCTGACGCCTTTGTTGCGGTTACAACAGCGAAATTGTAGACGTTTTTTTTATCGTCCGACGTTATCGTTCGTGTGGTGTTTCTACTTTTAGATAACAAAAGCGTAAAAAAAACAAATATCTCTTACCTTATTTCAAACGAAAATTCACATTCGCAGTGATTAAGACTGCATAATTGTCAAATCAATTGATATCGTGCGGATAACATCTGACTGAAATCGTAAATTATAGTCAATTACGTTCATGTGATTGATAATTTAAAAAAGATTAAGGGCCGCATATTATTAAAAAAAAAATTAAAGAGAATGTGTTTTATTTAATAAACAAAACACGAAAAAGCGCATTATATCTGTTTGATTATGTAAATGAGCAACGATAAACTAAATTCTGAATTATCGCCCAACTTAAAAGAAAAAACAATGTTTAAACAATTATAGCTTATAAACGGAATTTCGAGGTTATTTATTGACATTCTACGAATTTTATAAGAAAGTCATTATTTTGGTCAGACAAACTAGACGCTACTGAAGCGATCAATATTGATAAGCATTTTTAAAATAATGTTTTATACAAAAATAATTGAAATTCGTTTTCATTTAAAGTGAAATATTGTAATTTGTTACAATTATTTGTTAGTTGGAATAAATCGAAAGTTTAAGTGATAACTCTTAGAAAATAAAAGTACAATTGTTGTATTTTGGGTTTCTGAATGATATTTCTGTGTTAAAAACATCTTTGTTTGAAATTTCTAGATCTTTTCTGTTCTGTTTATCTTTAGAGTATTCGAAAGGTTTTGAAAAAGTCCATTTTGGATATTCAACGTGAGAAATGGGTTGAAAAACTTCTAATATTTCTTGTCTTCCTCCTTTTACGGGAAGTAATAGATTTGCCGTTTGGATTTCATAATTTGTGTTAAACGATATTATTCCTTGGTAGGATTCCAAATCATCCCTAGAAAGGATTTAAAGGAATTATTGCCTACTCTAAATGAGAAACGGGTTAAAAGTGATTTTTAAAATAAAAAGTTGTTGTTAATTTGTGAAAAAAAATTGAACCAAAAGCCATATTAAAACACTAGCCAATTCTTTGGTTATTTAATAAAAGTGAATAGTTAACAACTAAAAATTTAAATTATCTGAAAAAAGTATTTAAATTCTGAAAACAATAAAAGTTTTAAATCAGCTAAAAAGTAATATTTTAAACAATTACTAAATACTATTTCTAGTATATGAACAATAAATTTGTTTGAATGAGTGACAAAAAAATACATAAAAGTAAAGTAGGACCACCATTGTACAACCTCAGAGCAAGGACTACCAGCACCAGCATAGCTGACACTACACCAAATACACAAGGTAAAACTTTAGATTTAATAGATAATAATAATAGTGAAAACGACCACGAATTAGAAGATTTGTTAGATCTAGCATTAAATACTAATAAAATATTAACCCAAATTCAATCGGTTTCAAATACGTGTAAAAAAATGTCGACTTTCGAAATATTTAAACAAATTCAATCTATTCCTCTCTTTAACGGCGAAAGAACTTCAAATTTGGCAGAACGGTTACAAATATTTTTAAGTAACAGTGAAATTATTTACCACAATTTAACGGCAGAGGAAAAACCAATTTTCATGCAATATATTTACACTCGATTTGAAGGTGAAGTTTTTGCATTACTAAATAATTTACCAAAATACACTAGCTTTGTGGAACTAAAAAAATTCCTATGTGAACATTATTATCCCTCCAAAACAACCATAGATTTGACCAGAGAGCTAATCAACTGCCGTCAAATGCCAGACGATAGTGTTTTAAAATATTCCGATAAAATTCGAACTATACTTAACCAGACAAAAACAGCTGTAAAAGGCAAATATGCTGAAAGTAATGAGGCCTTCATAAAAGAGCTCGAATTGTACGCTATTAACTCTTTTAAAATGGGTTTGTCACATCCAGTTATAAGACAGACGATTATAGGCTCTACAGAAACAGAACTAGAGGGTTTAATCAAATTGGCATTACAGACTGAGCTTTTAATTTCCTATTTCCGAGATAACACTATGTATGAATTGGCAGGTGTTTCATTTCCTAAACAATAGTTAAAACCTAATATTCAACCTTCTCATAACGTAGTTATACAGCCCCAATTAAATACACATCAGTCAAATAAATTACCTATTATGCATCCCAGTAATCTATATCCCCCACCAATTACATACGAACAGCCGCAGTTTTATAACAATTCTCCATATTACACTTTTCAACCCCATAATATTAAAACTGAATATGATACAGTACCACCAGTTTATTCACAAAAACAATATCAAGGCTACAATCCTCAACCAGTTAAATGTTTATACTGCAATAGAATAGGACATCTGATTTCTGAATGTAGAACTCGACAAAGGATCGAAAGTCAGCAAAATTATAACCGGAACTTTAGTAACACTTACAATAATAATCCACAGTACCAGATGCGACAAAACAATTTAAATGACCAAACGACCCGACAAACTTATCAAAATAATTTTAATACCTAAAAATGCGAGTTTTGTGGCAAAACAAGTCACACGGTTGACAAATGCTTCCAAAAACAAAAATGGGAGTTAAAGAGTACAGATGCGGGAAACTCTCCAGGCACGACTTGCAACCCACAAGTCGAAGCCCAACAATTGCAAGCATAAACCCGGGTAATAATAAAACTCCAACATCAATAAGCGTAAAATATTCAAATTCCTTAACAGATGATTCAGTAGTAAATTTACCTTCAGATATAATTAAAAATAACGTAGTAGAAATAGTCGTTGATACAGGCGCGGAACTCTCCATATTAAAATTAAATAATCTCAAACCAAACACAATAATAGATACCTCAAAAACTATTAAATATAAAGGAATACAAGGTGCAGTAACGGAAACATTGGAAACAACAACAGGCATTTTTTTTAATGATTCAAAGCTAGTTTGTAAATTCCATATAGTAAGAGATGATGCTCTTGATATCACAGCAGATGGTATTCTGGGTAGAGACTTTCTATGGAATAATGCTAGAATAGATTGCTTGAATTACATGATTGAAATTTATCAAACTGATGCAAAACCAGAGCTCGCACGAAATGAATCCGAAGAAATAATACTTAGAAAGAATTCTGAAGATGAAATTTCAAACGAAATTGGTAGTATTTTCCCTAGAAAGGAAATTAATGTTCCAAGTTATAGTTCAGGTTTAACAATTCCTTCTAGAAAAATAAAAATTGTTAATTTCCCTGTTCCACCAACCACTACCGGGCAACTTTTTTGTGAGAAACAAGAAATTTTGCCAGTAGTTTTTATTGCAAACTCATGAGTTGACGTGAAAAACGGAAAAATTGTTACTGCCATAATAAATACACAAACTCACGATGCAAACATCGGACATTTTCAACCAACTCTTAGTCCTTTAGAACAGTATTACACAATAGATTTAATAAACACAAACATAGATTATAATAAAAAACAAACTACCTTAAATCCTGACGTACAAATAAATGAGCGCAAACAAAAAGTTATAAAGCAAATAAGCTTAGACGAAACACTGAGCCACGAAAAGAAACTTTCCATTACTGACATCTGCGAATCTTTCAATGATGTATTTTATCTCGAAGGAGAAAAACTTAGTTACACCGACGCCATTCAACATTCAATACCAATAATTCAAAACAGCAGACCTATAAATCAAAAAATGTACCGGCTACCTGAGAGTCAAAAGACAGAAATAAACAAACAAGTTCAAGAAATGTTAAACCAAGAAATTATTTCTCCTAGTTGTTCTCCTTGGAACTCTCCTTTGTTGCTAATTCCGAAGCGTTCAAACACGAGTCCTGACGAAAAACGTTTTAGAATTGTTGTTGATTTTAGAAAATTAAACAAAATTACCATAAATGACGCATTTCCACTCCCAAGAATTGAGGAAATACTAGACCAACTTGGTAATTCGAGATTCTTTACAACACTAGATTTGGCTAGTGGCTATCATCAGATTTCCGTCAGACAGGAAAATCGCGAAAAAACAGCTTTTAGTACAGCCTTAGGTCATTTCGAATTTAACAGAATGCCTTTTGGTTTAACCTCTGCCCCAGCAACTTTTCCGAGAGTTATGAATTATATCCTAACAGGACTTCAAGGCATAGAGTGTTATGTTTACTTGAACGATATTGTGATTTACGGCAAAAACCTAGAAGATCATAATAGAAAATTAGAAGGGGTTCTCACCAGATTACGGCAATTCAATTTAAAACTGCAACCCAATAAATGTCAATTTCTTAGAAAGGAAATCACTTATCTAGGGCACTTATGTACTGAAGACGGTGTAATGCCTGATCCTGCTCGTACAATTTCTGTTCAAAATTTTCCCACACCAAGAACGATTAGACAAGTTCAGTCGTTTTTAGGTCTAGCTAATTATTATCGTAAGTTTATTCAAAATTTTTCCCGAATAGCGAATCCAATAAATAAATTATTGCAAAAAGGAGTAAAATTTTATTGGGATACAGATTGTGATTTTGCTTTCCAAACATTAAAACAATTAATAATTTCTCCTCCAGTACTTACATATCCTGACTTCAATATACCATTGAATCTCACAACTGATGCTAGTAACGAGGGTTTAGGTGCCGAGCTATCTCAAACGAAATCAGACCAAGACAAGCCTATAGCATTTATTAGTAGAACATTAAATAAGGCTGAAAAAAAGTATTCTACAATCGAAAAAGAGCTGTTGGCAATAGTTTGGGCCACAAAAACTCTTCGATGTTATTTACAAGGAAGGAAATTTACCGTTTTCTCAGATCATTTACCGTTAAAGGGAGTATTCAACGTAAAAGATCCGACCTCACGACTAGTACGCTTTCATCATAAGCTGTCTGAATTCGATTATAACATTGTCTATGTACCAGGAACGAAAAACAGGGTAGCTGATTGTTTAAGTAGAATAGTTGCTGATGAACCAAATGAAACATTAAAAAACGACGTTCCAAACCTTCTGCCTACAGTAGGTCAAAATGAGAGTCGACCTACATTCCAAATGTGCGATAACAAAAATTCAATAAACTCTTCAAGGGCAAATAGTTCCATTTTTTGCAATAATGAAAATAACATAAAAGAAAAACAAAACTTAAATTTAATTGACGATTCCAAAACAAATAATGAAGAACTACACATACTGAATGAAATAGAACAACACAAAGACGGCATTATATTACAATCACACGATAAAAGTAATGAAAACATCACTGCTACAGCACATAATTTTGTTTCTTATTATGAAAACAGGGAAGAAAATGAAACACAAACAAACAAAGTAGATCAAAATATTTTAATCCACAATCAAGGTGAACAAACTCCATTTGAAATATTAAATTGCTTAGCTGTAACTAGGGCACAGAAAAAAATTGATGATGACTTAAATTTAGAACAAAACAAAGTTAATAATTGCATTAAACAAGACGGTCAAATTGATTTAAATGATGACATAGATAACAATCTCGATTTTGGACAGAACGGTTTTCTTGACGAAGATACAGATATAAAGATATTGACAACACAAGAAGACATCGAAACTATTCTCAAAGATTGTCACGACAACCCGCTAAGGGGACATCAAGGAATTAAAAGAACTTACGAAAGACTTAGAAAACAATATAGATGGAATGACATAAGATATGATATAAGCAAATATATAAAGAAATGCTCCTTATGTCAAACAAACAAAATTTCGCGTCTTAGCAAAATGCCAATGGCGTTAGGAAATATTTCTAAAAAACCCTTTGAAAAAATTTACATGGACATTGTGGGACCTCTTCCAACTACCTGTAATGGAAATACCTATATCTTAACTTTCGAAGACGATCTTACAAGATTTATGGATTGCTACGCAATGCCTAATCAAGAAGCAGCAACAGTGTCCAGAATATTCTATGATGAAATAATCTCCCGCTATAGAATACCTGGATGTTTAGTAACCGATCAGGGAGCAAATTTCACTTCCGATATGTTCAAAAGAGTTTGTAAATTTTTAGGTATTAAAAAACTCGAAACTTCTGCATATCACCGCAGTCAAATGGTGCGTTAGAGCGTAGCCATAGACCTTTAGCAGAATACCTTAGAAGCTTCGTTGATGAGTCTAGTAATAACTGGGATCAATGGCTTAGACAAGCTGTTCATGTACGCAATAATACTCCTCATACCAGTACCAAGCTTTGTCCAATGGACTGCCTTTTTGGTTTCACTTCGGACATACCAACAAATCTAAAGAAAACTCCAATACCCTTGTTGCAAATAATTGAACACAACGCAGAAGCCGAATAAACTTTCAAAATTAAATTATATAGTATGCTTTGTAAATTTTGTTTTAAAATATTGAATAGTTTATTCTTTCTTTTGAAATTTGATATCCAAGCAGATAATACGTTTTCCTGAAACTTAAAGTCGTTAAAATTTGAGATTCAGTAATTGTAACAAAAGATAAAGCTGATCTAATAATCGAGAAAAGTCTCACATTTCAAAATTTGTGAAAGAAAAAAACTAATGTAAGAAAACTATTTCAAACTAATTAATTGATTGTAAATCTGATTGTAAAATGAATTATAGGTTTGAGTACTGCATTAAAAGACAAGAAACATAAATTGAGTTTTCGTCAAAGCGCATACTACAGACATTTTCCAACAATTTCTCAAACATTAAATGTGAGGATTATCATGCAAGATCCAAATCAACGGACTTTAAGAGGCGCTACTGCAATGTTAATAAGTTGTGCTATCTGTGAACAACCTGATTCGGCAATTATGGTCTCTTGCCAGAAGTGTAATGAAAGCTTCCATCAAGAATGTGCAAGAATACCAGAATTTGAAGTAGATGTTCATCCATACACGTGTGATGAATGTATCAATTCGACAACAAGCTCTGAAACACAAACAACGATATCAGAAGCTCAAGAACCAGCTAGTAATAGATCAACTTTAGTTAAAACTAAGGAAACATTAGAAGCCGAGATTGAATCACTTAAGCAAATGAGAGAATTACTTCAACGTCGAAATAGACTTCTTCAAGAGGTTCAAACAATGAGAGTTGTCCCACCGGAACAGTCGCAAACATACATAGGAGAGGCTCAGCATCCTGAACTTGCTTCATCTCCAGAGTTTCAGCTGGTTCCAACGATACATACCTCAACACGTACTTCGATTGATTCTTCAATTTCAAATTTTGCTTATCATTCTACTCAATCAAATGCTCCATTACCCACCAGTTCATCACAAAGTCGTTTCAACAATTATGTTCCTTCATCAGCTACAAGTGTTCAAAACATAATGACTCAATCAACTTCTACTAGGCCAACTGTTTTGCCAAGCGTGCCAACAAGTATGTCTCAAGGTTTTTCTTTTAAACCATACGCAATGCACTTTGGGATTGATCCAACGTTTCAAGGACAACAATCAATGAGAGACAATTTTCCATATCCAGTGTTGTTGCAAAACAGAGAGAGACTTTATCTGTCCAAAGAACACTTTCAAGCTCGCAAAGTGACTTCTAAAGATCTGCCAAAATTTTCTGGAGCATTTCGACAATGGCCAATTTTTTTATCAAGTTACGCAACAAGCACATTAACGTGTAACTTCGATGACATGGAGAACTTAATTCGACTACAAAATTCATTAACTGGTGAAGCAAGAACAAGCGTTGAGGGCATGCTTACTCTACCTGCAAACGTTCCATATGTCCTTCGTCGTCCTTGGACCTTGTATGGTCAAGCAAATGATCTCATCAGAGAGTTAGTGGTTGAGATTACAAAGTTACCACAAGCTTCGATGAAAAATCCAAATTCTATACTTAAATTTGGTACTCAAGTCCACAACATGATAGTCACTATGAAGACAGCTGGAATGGTGGATCACTTACGAGATCCAATGATGTTGGATAAACTTAAAGAACGACTTCAAGTCGAGCTTCAGATGCAGTGGGAAATTGTTGCACAACAAATAGTGTACCCAACTCTTGAACACTTTGATAACTGGATTGATAATCTCGCCATGGTTGCATCAAGAGTGGCTTCAACTAGTTTCGACAAGCCAAAGCAACAAACCTCGAGGGTAAACGTTCACTCAGAAGATTCAAAACCCAAAATTGATTCTTGCTTTGGATGTCAAGGAGATTGCAGGTCACTTGAGAAGTGCAGTACTTTTGCTTCAATGAACCGCAATAAAAGGTGGGCGGTTGCCAAGGAAAAGCATTTATGTTTCCGATGTCTTATGAAACACAATGGTAAATGTACGGAAAAGTCAAAATGTAGTGTTCAAGGCTGTGATAAGCGACATCATAAGTTATTACACAACTTTGAGACCTTCAATTCCAGTTCAACCGAAAAGAAGCCAGATAATGAAAAACCTTCAACGTCTCAATGTGGCGTTCAGATGAGCCATTATTCAATGTCACATAATACATTGTTTCGTATCATGCCAGTCACACTCCGAAATGGTAGCCAAGAGATTTCGACTTATGCATTCATGGATGAAGGTTCTTCAGTAACCTTAATGGATTCAAAGTTGCACAGAGAATTAAATCTAACTGGCAAAGAACTTCCTTTATGCTTAAAGTGGTCCAGCGACACGTACAA
This sequence comes from Diogma glabrata, assembly GCA_963693315.1. Classification (NCBI taxonomy): domain Eukaryota; kingdom Metazoa; phylum Arthropoda; class Insecta; order Diptera; family Cylindrotomidae; genus Diogma; species Diogma glabrata. Next base: position 183,748 of record CAVNZG010000274.1, read on the forward strand.
AAACATTCCAAACTCGAAGCAAGTTTCTATTTCAATTCGGGGAAGCACTGCATCCAACTTCAAGATCAATAATGTTCGAACTGTTGACGACCTCGAATTACCGAGACAATCCTTGAACTTTGAAGCACTTAAGAAATCTTTTCCATTCTTGGCAAAGTACAAGGTTGAGAGCTATGCTAATGCCAAACCAATGATACTCATCGGAATGGACAACTTACACCTTAGTGGAGTTAAAAAAATGCATCAAGAAAGCAAAAGAAGTCCTGCAGTTGCATTGTGCAAACTAGGATGGACCGTTTGTGGCACATACGACTCTGAAGTATCTCATGGCTCAGCCAGTAAAAGTCTAAATTTACATTTGTGTGTATGTAATAACGATGAATTGCATAAACTGATTCAAGAGTCATTCAAAATTGATGACATGGGAATCACCAAAAGTTCAGAAAAGTGTAGTAGCTCAGAGGAACTTCAAGCACTTGAGATGTTAAAGTCAACAACTAAAAGAGTTGGAGACAAGTTTGAAACTGGTCTGCTGTGGAAAAGCCAGAATATTAAGTTTCCACCCAGTAAAAACATGGCAATGAAACGACTACTATGCAATGAAAGGATGTTATCACGTTATCCGGAACTTGCTAAGAAAGCAGTTGAAGTAATGCATGAAGAAGAGATCCTTGGATACATCAGAAAATTATCAAGCGAAGAAGCTTCTAAAGAAGATGAACGTACTTGGTATCTGCCAATGTTTGCAGTCCGCAATCCCAAGAAACCTTCTAAACTAAGGATGGTAAATGATGGAGAAGCCAACGTTGATGGAGTATCATTGAACTCGATGCTTTTAATAGGTCCTGATCTGGTTCCACCTCTGCCTCAAGTGTTACTTCGTTACCAAGTTCGAAAATTTTGCGTTTCCGGAGATTTGAAGCACATGTTCCATCGTATTCAAGTTATAAAAGAAGACCAAAATTCTCAACGTTTTCTTTGGAGGAATCAACCAAGCGATCCAGTATCAACTTATGTTTTCCAAGTCCTAATTTTTGGGTCAAAGAGCTCGCCCAGCTCAGCCCAGTTTGTTAAAAACCTCAACGCTGGTGAATATGCAAAGCAGTTTCCAAGAGAAGTTAAAGCAATAATCGAAAACACTTATGTAGACGATTACCTTGATAGCTTTGATAGCATTGAAGAAGCAATTTTAACAACAAGAAACATAAAGTATATTCACAGCAAGGGAAATTTTGAACTTTGTCAATTTCAATCAAACTCTAAAGAAGTCCTCATGAATTTGGTACAAGAAGAAGTCAGTCACAAAGATTTAGACGGGAACACCACCAAAGCTCTTGGTTTGTGGAATGATCTGAATTCCGACAGTTATTACTATTCAATGCAAAATTGTAATATTGCAAAGGAAATCATGTTTGGCAACAAAGTGCCTTCTAAACGAGAAGTTTTGCGAACACTTATGTCGATATTTGATCCGCTGGGAAGAATTGGGCACTTCATCCTTCATTTACGAATACTGATGCAAAATCTTTGGAGGTCTGAAACTAATTGGGACGAACAAGTACCAATCGAGCTACGTTCGTCTTGGGAGAAATGGATTCAACGATTAAATGAACTTGAGAAACTTAAAATTCCAAGATGTCATCTTTCTCAATTAAATGACTATGAGAACGCTTCGATACAATTACATGCCTTCTGCGATGCTGGAGCTGAAGCTTACTGCACTATAATATTCCTTCGAGTTGAAAAAGAAGGTATAGTGGACGTGGCACAACTTGGTTCAAAAGTTAAAGTTGCACCTGTTAAGATGACTTCTATCCCACGCTTGGAACTTGAAGCTGCACTCATTGGAACAAGATATCTACGTTTCATAGAAAAATGTTTGACTGTAAACATTGAAGAGAGACACTATTGGACTGATAGTACAACAGTTTTATCATGGATTAGACCAAGTAACAGACGTTTCAAGCAATATGTTGCATTTCGAGTTTCTGAAATTCAGGAAAATTCAGATGTTCAAGACTGGCACTGGATTGGGACTAAAGAGAATGTAGCTGATGAAGGAACCAAATCCTCAAATATTCTTTCTTTGGACCCTAATAGTCAATGGTTCCGAGGACCTAGTTTTTTACACAGCTCGAAGAATGAATGGTCGATCAAGAACTTAAAAGAACTTCCAGCAACTCAAATAGAAGTCAAACTGACACATACTCTAGCTGAGAGTCCAATTGAGTTTGAACGTTATGGTTCATGGATACAACTTCTTCGAGTTATGGCTTACGTTTGTCGTTTTGTTAACAACTTGAGAAAAACAAGAGAACGTTTGATCGACCCATACTTACATAAATCAGAGTTAATTATGGCAGAAAATAAACTTTTCAAAATCGCACAATGGTCTGCATTTTCAAACGAAATATTGAAGCTCAATGATGGAAACCAAACAGGAATAAGAAGCAGGTTATATCGTCTTTCACCATATTTAGATGATAGCAAAGTAATTCGAATTGACGGTCGAATAGACGCAGCAAATGTTATTGTTGACACAAGAAGATCAGTAATTCTCCCTCAAGAACATTACATCACAAATCTATTGGTAAAGAGTTTCCACGAGAACCTTCTTCATCAACATCATGAAACAGTTGTGAATGAGATAAGGAAAAGGTTTTATATACCCAAACTAAGATGTCTTGTGAAGAGAATTGCAATATTAAAAGTCGACTCTCAAGAAGACTCGACCCCGGGGAGAAATGTTGCAAATAATTGAACACAACGCAGAAGCCGAATAAACTTTCAAAATTAAATTATATAGTATGCTTTGTAAATTTTGTTTTAAAATATTAAATAGTTTATTCTTTCTTTTGAAATTTGATATCCAAGCAGATAATACGTTTTCCTGAAACTTAAAGTCATTAAAATTTGAGATTCAGTAATTGTAACAAAAGATAAAGCTGATCTAATAATCGAGAAAAGTCTCACATTTCAAAATTTGTGAAAGAAAAAAACTAATGTAAGAAAACTATTTCAAACTAATTAATTGATTGTAAATCTGATTGTAAAATGAATTATAGGTTTGAGTACTGCATTAAAAGACAAGAAACATAAATTGAGTTTTCGTCAAAGCGCATACTACAGACATTTTCCAACAACCCTTATACAATATGGATGATTATTTTCTAGTTTTAAAGTATAAAATACAAAAAGCTCATTTAATTGCAAGAGAAAACTTAATTAAAAGTCAAAAAATTTCTAAAAAGTATTACGACAAAAAAATTTACCCGTTAAAACTTCATGTAGGTGACTCTGTTTTGATTCGCAATGAGACGCGTAAGAATAAATTATCAAAAATATGGAAAGGCCCCTATAAGGTTACGCAAATACACAGTGATTTAAACAGTACCATTAAGATAGGAAAACGTTACAGTAGAGTTCATAATAACAGATTAAAGTTATTTAATGAATAATTATGTCATCAAAGGTCAAGATATTTCTTTTTAGTTTTAGGTATGTTTTCAATCACCTGGATATTAAGTATATTAGTGGTAAATGGAGAAATGGTCTCAGACTATACCATAAAACCATTAGAGCAGCATGGAATACTATTTGAAAGTTTGGGAACTTCAATATTTTATACTCACGAATGGGAAGTATTTACGTCTATCAGCCTTTCAAATTATTCAGATGAAATAAATTTTTTAGAGTTAAGTGGAATCGAAATTGATGGTTTGTGTAAAAAATTAAATAATGCAATTTCACAATCCCGAACTACGTGTTACAGCATAGCACATGATTTAAGGACATATATTCATGAAATAAAACTACGAGAATCCGAAATATCACATTTATTCAGTTCTAGAAGGATTAAAAGAAGTTGGATAGATGCGATTGGTAGATTTTCAAAAATAGCTTTCGGAACTATGGACGATGAGGACTCTAAAGATATTTACGGTAAATTAGATGTTCTCGAAAAAGATGATAATACCACTTTCAAACTACTGAAGGAACAAATATCAGTAGTCAAATCAAATTACAATTTACTAAAAAAAACCCATAAAAGAGAATCTAAATGAAACATTGGCATTAAAGTATAAAGTAATAGAATTAGAAAAAGTTATCAAAAATTTTGGTACAGAATCCCAAACGGCATTTGCTGAAGATAAAATAAAAATCCAAATAAACGAAATAGCGACGTTTATTCTTTTGAAAATAATTCAAATACAAAGAGACCAGGGCATCGCCTTATCCATTATACAATCACTTCGCAATCACCAACTACATCCGTCAGTAATTAAAATTAAAGAGTTATCCCAACTAATATCAAATATTTCTCGCGATTTTAAAATAAACGAAGATTTTCTTGATGTTCACCACCTTGAACAAATAATTAGAATAGACTATTTTGAATATCTGGATCGGATCTTAGTTAAAATAACAATTCCTCTACCGGAAACGACAAACTACAATATCTACAAAATATATTTGCTACCGATTAATCGTCCAAATGATACTCATAGCTTATTAGATATTAAAAGTGACTTTATAGCTAGCACTGAGTATAAAAACGATTTTATACTTTTAACCAATTCAGATTTTAAGCAGTGCAAATCCATCATTAAAGATTTTAAATCGTCACTTAGAATTTGCCAACAAATTATGTCCAAAGATCTTAAGCTCAACAGGAAATTGCTTACTAGAGCTTTATCATAATCCGTTAAAGGAACAGTCTAGCTGTAAAACGAAGCCTTTCTATTTTAAAAATGATATTTTCGTGCAAATGACAAAAAAAAATTCCTGGTTGTACATGTTAGAACATACTCGAACACTTTTTATTAAGTGTCAAGACAAAAAACAAGAGACAGTAGACATTATTCACCAAGGAATAATATCGTTTAACACAAATTGTGAAATCCAAACGGCAAATCTATTACTTCCTGTAAAAGGAGGAAGACAAGAAATATTAGAAGTTTTTCAACCCATTTCTCACGTTGAATATCCAAAATGGACTTTTTCAAAACCTTTCGAATACTCTAAAGATAAACAGAACAGAAAAGATCTAGAAATTTCAAACAAAGATGTTTTTAACACAGAAATATCATTGAGAAACCCTGCGTTACAAAATCTAGAAAGAGATTTAAATCTCACTGAGCATGAACGAATTCTACGCCACCAAACCCAAACGATAAAATTCAACGCAATTATTACTTATTCTTCTTTCCTTGTCATACTTGCCGTAATAATATTTATAATAGTATGCAATTGTTATTTGATTAAACGTTTAAAAAGGAAATTCCAATTAAGCCGATTAATGCAACGTTCAAACACTAAAATTATTTATAAGCCGAAGCTAACAAGTCCAAAAGTAACAGCCAAAATTGAAGTTCCAAACCAAAAACAAGAAAATACTTTCGACAATTTTGAAACGATGATTGAAACGCCATTTAATTTGGCTTAAAATATTTTACATTTAATAATAATGAAAACAAAAAATTAGTTCATAATCTAAACTATAGAGATAAAAATACACAAAATATTTTATAGTTCATGCCTTTTTGAAAGTTAAACAACACTTCGGATTACTTTAAACAAAAAACAAACAAGTTAATATTTTAAACAATTAACGATATTTTAAGAATATATTAATATTTTTCTAAATTCAGATAGTAAGATATAATATTGAATATATAATTAGATTTTTTTTTTAACAATTTTATAGAAGTACAACAAAAAATAGGATATGTATTTACAAAAAGTACACTTATTAGTACTTAATCTATAATAATTTTTATTAATATTTTTTCTTTTTGATAAATATTTTATGATAAATATTTATAGTTTATTAAGATATTTAATTATTGTAATAGCTCTAAGAAATTTTTTAAAAGAATTTAAACTAAAATTGTTGTACTGAATAAATAAACATAAATTACAGTAATACAGTTAAACATTTAAATAAAACTTAAAGCGAACTTTATTGAATAAATTAGGTTATGTTAAAATATTTTTATGTTACACACAAATAAATTTAGATATTATGATTATAGCATTCCTATTAATAAATGATTAATGATCAATGAAATAAAAGTATATTTTAAAAAATTTTAAAAATTTAAAAAAAAAAAAAAAAAAAAATGTTTGTTATTTCGAACAGTTGACCATATGATACAAATTTTTGTAAGGGCGGAGGGATGTTGTGATTGCATCATTCTTATTTCAATTTTTAATTTCCAAAACTAAAATCAACCAAACAATAATTAGAAACCAATTTTCTCATAATATTTTTTAATCAAATTAAAACAAATTTCTTTGCGATAATATAAAACATATTATCATATTTCTATGAGAAAATTTATTAATCAAATTAAAACAAATATCTTTGCGATAATATAAAACATATTATCGTATTTCTATGAGAAAATTTATTAATCAAATTAAAACAAATATCTTTGCGATAATATAAAACATATTATCGTATTTCTATGAGAAAATTTATTAATCAAATTAAAACAAATCTCTTTGCGATAATATAAAACATATTATCATATTTCTATGAGAAAATTTTATTAAAACAATTTCTGTTTAGTTCGCGAAAATAATAAATATAATTGAATTCACTTTATAAATGAAATCTCCCTTCCACTTTTTAAAGCTAATGAAAATTGGAAAATGGAAAAAGAGATCAGATTGAAATTAACAAGACAACCGCTACAACGATTAGGTTAGAATATTCTTAAAAAAATATAAAAAAATAATTATACAAATACAATAAATAATAAATATAAATAATAAATTTAAATTAATTTAAAAGTTATGTGTATCAGTTAAAGAAATAAAATAACCAAAAATTATCAAATAATTAATTATATGAAAATAAAAAAAATTGTGTCTGTGTTTTAATGAATGACACTTTTAGTTAAACCCTAACTCCAAAATACAACACAATAATGGAAAACGAAGGTATGAATTTAATTGTTTAAATAGTTTGATTTTGTTTGTGAAGAAATAAGAAGTTAAAAATGCTTAAAAAATAATAAATCGCGATAATTTTATCCTAATTTACTTGGATTGTATTTTTGAACTATTATGTGCATTAGTGTAATTTAAAACTTATTTAAAGTTAGTTAAACGTACCATTTAGAATTAACACTACAAGTGGGATATTGGTCTTCGACATACTTTATGTGTTGTTGTGATATTGTAATGCTTATACTCCACGCATTTTAATAAAAAAAATGTTACTCAAATCCATTGATCTTCAAAAGGAACACCGCTTGATTGGCTTTTTATATTATTTTCCAAGCTCCTCAAAACAAACTTATTAAACTTGGTAAAAAAAAATTATATGGTATGTAATATTACATCTGAATTATTTCTATAGTTAAACCCTGTTGATGATATAGTAATTTTAGTCAATAGTAAATTTTAAAAGACACTTTGTAAAATTGGACAATGTGGCCATAATCTATAATAAAATATTATGCGTGCTGATATAAAATTTACGAGATCTTCGGTTGTTTCAAGCAAAAATATGATACCTAAGTATCACATCTTCATTAATATCATAATGCTCGGGATACACCTGCGTTATCGTCTATCGTTCATTAGCGCTATAATTAACACGATAAGTGTTGCAATAACTAGCGCGTTAACAAATTATGGCGCATATATTTTCAGGCTTCAAATTATGGCACTAAAATTATTACGATAACAAATTATCGCACTAACATATTAGTACGCTAACAAATTTGTTTAGTTGTGGCTACACCTGTGTTTGAGGTGTGTATAATAAATATTGTATTTTTTGATAAAGCTATTAATAGATGGTGGCTGCTGCCCTGGCGTACTATACGAGTGTTTTTTTGTTATTTAAATAATTTACTTTATTATAACTAGATGGAACATAAAATCATGTTTAAAAAATAATGATAGTTGTAAAAATGCACTATAAACGAACAATGGCAGTTGTTGCCTCATTAAAAAGGTTTGATTCCGTTGTGAAATGAAACCATGCGATAAAATTGTGAAATAAATAAAATTTGCCTGTCTTCTATAGGACACAATAGATAAAAATATTGTTTTAAATTAATTCCATGGATTCGTCGGAATTTCAGTGACTAATTTTGAAATCCTTTTTAAAAATGTGGAGCCTAAGAAAACTCAAAAATGCATTAGTTAAAATTCAGATTTAATTCAACTTGTTGTTATTAAATCATTGATTTAAATCAATAAAAAGTATTTCGGATCAAGGTGGTAAGTGTTAAGCTAAAGTCTGAATTGTTTGTTTATTGCGACATTCGTTCAACTTCTCAAGTTTCCTCAATAGTCAATACACATTATCGTTTGTGCCTACTGCAACTAAAATTTATTTTAGGCAGATTATTGATTGTGAAATAGGGAATATTTTGGGCTTGAGTGAGACTAGAAAAATCAAAGAACAAAAAACAAAAAAATAAGCAGAACAAAACTATCATACCCGAAAAACAAACAAAAATAGTAGTTGAATGTGAAAACAAACCAGATTATTGAATCGGAACGTTAGCAGTCTGAGAGTTCTTATGATTTTAAGAATCTAGGAACAAAGAGGAAGGTATCTAAATAATACAATTTTTGCTCTGCAAGAAATTAGAAAGTTATTTATGGGAAAGCAAGATCTGGATAGTCACTATTTGTTCTGTAGTGGTTATATTCTTCTCTAAGAATATTTGATGCATGTTTGTGTATTGAATTAAAAAACCGTGATGATCATCCCGGTCAATAGGAGGACCTGTTTAAACGTATCTTCATGGTGAGATATTGAATGATTTTGCATTATCAAATTATTAAAGAATTGCCAGTATTCTCTTTCGGCACCCATCAATCCAAAATCAGAATTGGGTCTCACTGAATGGTAATACTTAAAATCAAATTGATCACCTGCTCTTGCAAAACCAAATTGATCACCTGCATCACGTTTCTTTCCAAGCATTCTGGGTATGCGAACTTTAGAAATGCTTTCATTGGAAGCATTCACTTCCTTGTATGTGCTAGAATAAATTCAACTCTCCAAACGCAGACAATCAATAATTTGGTCGACAAAAACGTTTTACAATCTCATCGTTGCAATGGAAGAGAAGTATCAAAACCATACTTCCAAAACATTTAGAAAAACTGTCTCAAGAGTTCTTGAGATGATCTATCCGATATATATCTAGATGGAGACTTCGATACGTCCTGCGGTATATACTCAAAGACACTATGTAAAGAGCTACCGAGAAAATACGAGCGACCCTTAGAAAACCACATTTTGAAACTCTGGATGAATCAAGTATTACAAAAGAAATTGGTATCTGAAACCGTTACAAGAGCGAAACTTCAAAACAAACGTTACAAAGCGTAGTACAAACAAATAGATAACAGTGGAAGAGAAAGTATAAACAGTTTAGTTAGTATAAAAAATAAACAGTTTCGAAGCTTCAATAAGGCACATAAATCATTTAATTTCTTGCAACAGGTTAACATCTTAAAAACTGGATCTTAAACTGTATGAACTGCCATTCAAAACAAATATGGCGCTTTAAGTAAACCTTAAAATTTTTGAGATAATTGGGTAACTATGTTCTTAGCAATAGGGACTGGGGTGTTTACAAATATATGATTATTTAACATAATGTTAATCTCTTGTTACTTTACGCAAATAACTGCAAATAAATATTGACATTATGTTATATGAAAACTTACGCCAAGTGCCAACGGCAAACATTGTTAATTATATATGATTATTTGTTCAAATTTGAACCCAATTTCATTTGAATAAATTTCTTTTGATTGCACTTTACTACTTGATACTTTATTTATTGCTTTTTGGCTTAAAAGCAATGTTAATAACAGCGGCGCGCGTTATGCCTACATAAGTATAAACTCAGAATATTTTAAAAGAGCATTTTATTGGACATTCTGTATACAAATAACGTTTTTACAATAATTTGATAATTTGTAATTTATGTTGTAGTAAATACCCTATTTGAACTGATCAGGTCCTGTGCCTGGTGCGTTACCAATCACGACTGATCCGGTTCTACTAGTGGTAAGGAAAGTTGTAACGCGGTCCAGATCTGATCCCTAACATAATGTTAGTCGGGTATCTTGGTTATATTCATTTTCAAATATATCCAATGATTACGTGTTAGCCTTAACGCAGTACATGAGTGTATCTAGCGTACCTAGTTGTTTAATTTTCTTTTTCAAACGGATTCGATTATTAGTAAAAAAGGAAAAAAAAATAGATTAAAATAAATAGATAGCCTGATTGATGATAACTTCATTAAATATTAAAATGCTTAATCCTTGTTTTATTTAAATTTATTTTTTATCCCAAGTTAGACATGCTCTTAATTATCTTGGACATCCGTTACAGTTTTATAGAAATTGCATGAATTAGTGTGCACAGAAAATTTAGTATAGCTTTTTCCAATTAAAGAGATTCTCTTCTACATGTATATCTCTCAATTCGGTACAGTCTAAGTAGGGTTTTAACTAAACTATTGAAATGGTTTTTTCTTAGTATGGCGTTTTTAATTAGGGTGTTTTTTGTTTGTTTTTTTCGGTCCCGTAAGCTCATGCTTTATAGCATTCGACCCACCAACAATCCTAAAATTCCAGCTTCCTAGGTCAAGCCTTTGAACGGCACAAACCAAGTTTGTTTCCTATATAATTATAACATGGAGAAAATGACGTTTTTGCGCAAAAACGAATAACCGTTATATTTTTTTTTCTCCAATTTCTGATAGCAGCATTTTGTAGAGAATTAAATTTTATACAAAAAAAATCGAAATGGTTGAGTCCGAAACTATTATTTTCAAAGATATGCTCGTTGGAACATTTTTGGAAAAATCGAAAATCCGATTTTTCTGAAAATATTCAAACGAGAATATCTTTGAAAATAATAAATCCACGGATTTAGTACCTCGGACGTTTTTTAGTATGCATATTTCATTAATACCCTAATATTTAAACCCTAGCAGAAATTACTGAGAGAGAGCCTGAATACATTCACGAGAGCTCGATCAGTGCAAAAAGGGCAAACCCTATTAGGGCTATCTGATGTGAGTCTGCTCCAAGTCTGATTTGTAAAATCCTTTTAGGGTTAATCTTATTTAAATATATCCAGCCCTGCTTTGGTTTTGCCTATTTGAACCCTAGTTGGGAAATCTAATCAGACACTAATAAGATATACCTTACTAGGGTTTGGCCTATTTAATTACAAATGGGGAAGTTGATCAGGGTCTGATCAGACTATCCCACCCAATCAAGGTCTGATAGGGCAAAAGCGTAACACTCATGATCAGGCCCAATCGAACTAGGGCCAAGCTGATCAGGGCCCTATTTCAGCCTTAACATATTTCTGTCTGGACATTATCTTTTCATAAATGGCATTACTCACGTTACTCCGAAATTGATATTGAATATTATTATTTTACTCGTCAACAATTTATTTAACTCTTCCGCCAAAGTCAAACCAAAATCTATACGCATTTGATTCATGGCTGTAATTTTTTTTTAAAACTGACCACATTTTCTGTTATTGTGAAATTTTTCAACTAATTCAGTTCGGAATTAAGTTTGTTTTTAACCATGTTAACCATGCGCGACCACCGGGAGGACACACATGGTTAAAATCAAACATTTGGCCATGTCTCAACAGATGTGCGGAGCAAAATTATATAAAATATTGTTCTAATTCTTTTTCAAATTACACCCCACTGGAGATGCACTTTCATTAGTATTAGAACTAAAGAGTGAGGAAACTATTAAAAAAAGCACATACGTAAATTTATAAAAAACCTGTGTGGTGTAAAAATCATAATCCGTCTTTCAAACAATCAAGTTGTGTTAAATCAATTGAACAAAAAAAATATTAATTGTTAAATAATAAATAATAATGATGAATTTTTTTTAATCTTTTGTGTTTTTTAACTTATAAAAGTAGTGAAAAAGAAATAACAATTGGCTATTAGAGAACTATTAAACTTTAAGCTAGCATTCAAACTTATAATTCACATAAATAACTGATCAAGTTTTTTTTATACCATAAACATTTTTGATTGAACAAATTTTACATGAACATTCCTGTCAACGGTAGTTATTAAATCATCATTGTGCTTTGTGTATATAAAAAAACTGTTTAAAGAAATTTCAACTTTAGAGTGGAAAATATTTTAAAATATTTATATGTGTAAACGATTTTTTTTTTCTAACTAAAACTGTACCGGTGCATATAACATCTTTATTAGTTTCATGGCATTTAAATGTGATTTGGTTTCTTGTGCAGGATTTGACAGAAATGAAAACGATTCTGTCGTTGAATGTCATGGATTGTGCTCCAAGGAATATAATGAAGTCTGTGTTGGTTTCCCACTTGAATGGAAAACGTCGAAGTTAGCTCAAACTTTACGTAATCATTTCATCTGTGAGCAATGTGTGGTTGCTACACCACTAATAGGCAAGTTGGTACAGCATTTCGAGAACAAGATTGACGATTCGTTTAAGAACTTTAATCAAACATTCAATAAAAAGCTGTCTCTGATTATGGATGGAATGAAACAGGAATACATGGCTATGGTAACTAATATTTTGGATAACATTTCGGAAATAGTCTCAAGAAACATTCAAATTACCATAAAAGAAGCTCTTTCGACTAAAAACCAATCCTTGTTAGAGAACCAATCAAACAGTCCTAATACTTATGGTGTTTCAGTTTCGGATCCTGAAAATATGGATTCTAATATAATAGAGGCCACTGTGAAGACATGCAATCAAAACGTTTCACCTGACAATCAAACAACAACAAAGAGTAAACCGTTATCTGAAGGGGATACCAAAACGGTTTCTGTAGTTAATAGCTGTCTCAACTCTCGTACGAATCAAAATATGAAGACAGATGTGACTGGTGCTAAGAAGAAAAAAAAGTCAAGAGTAATAAGGAAAATACAAGTGAGCCTATGGTTTTTGACCTACTTAACGAAGCCACAGGGTCTGGACCAAATAACAGATCGAGCGAAAACAGTGATAATGTTAGGAATAATTCTAAGAAATCAAAATCATTTAGTACTTCTGTAGATAATAATAGTAGCAATAATAACTTTAGAAGCAACAAAATTTTTAGAGGTCATAACAGGTTTGCTAAAAATTCTAGTAAGTCTAATAATAATTTTTCTCAAAATTCTTATAACAGGTTTGCGCATTATTTTTTTTTTAATAAGAAGTGTTGTGTAGTATCAATTACAAAATGTGTCACAACAACACATAAATACCTTTTAAGACGTAGGTCCCACAACAACATGCGTCTTGAGGTATAGGTGGACGCTTTTTTTAAATCTTTGTGGATTGAAGGCACTCGAGACTATTGATTCGGGCAAAGCATTCCATGTGTACGATGTACGCACAAGGAAATCTCTTTGCATTCTATTACTATGACAGTGAGTAATCTCGACAGTTCGACCGCCCGCACAAACCGATTGACGAGTAAAACGGGGAAAAACATATGTCTGAGGCATTATGGACCTGATTTCATCCGAGCATTGCTGGTGACGATATTTATAAAAAACAACGAGATCAGCAACAGTGCGATGATGTTGCAGGGAATCAAGATCTAATGTTAAATCTCTATCACCAACAATTCGTATAGCTCGCTTTTGAACAGAGTCCAAAAGAGCCAGGATAGTAACAGATGCAGCGCCCCAAACTTGACAACAATACTCCATGGAGGGACGAATATAGGACTTATAAATGTGGACTTATAATTGATGCGAAGTAAAATATTTTGTACATCTATTGAGGAGGCCGAGTTTTCTTGACGCGCTCTTTGCCATGGCCATTATATGATCGTTCCAGAGTAAGTCATTGGATATTGTGACTCCCAATAAACGAATGCTTTCACATTCGTCTATTTGGTCGTCACACATATTAATTGAAATATCGTTGGGAAACTCGGTCTTTGATCTGGAAACAATCAATAGCTGTGTTTTGGTGGAATTAAAATTGACCAAATTTTTGTCACCCCAATCGGCGACTTTTTTTAGGTCCTCGTTTACATTTATGGCAGCGTCTCTCCGGACGGGATTTATTCGTTCATGCATTTTACCCTTTGAAGATAGGGGGACGAATGACTTGTGCAGTGTACTATCATCTGCAAAACTATTTATTGGGTTACTGGTGATTTGCAACAGTTCGTTGATATAAATTAAAAATAAAGTGGGAGATAAAACTGAGCCTTGGGGTACACCAGCGGTTATTAATTTAGACTCAGAAGAAAAGCCATCTATAGATACCGAGATGTATCGGTTAGACAGAAAATTTTGAATCAACTTCACGACTGCGGGATGAAAATCGTACGCAACGAGCTTGTTGATCAAGTTGGCATGCCAAATTCGATCAAATGCTTTTGAGATGTCTAATGCGATCACGTACGTCTCACCACCTTTCACAAGTATGCTATTCCAAAGATGTGCCACATAGTTCAATAGATCGGTTGTTGATCTTTTGTTTCTAAAACCGTATTGGCTGTCAGATATCAAATGGTTGTCTTCCAAAAATTTGGATATGTGTGAATTAATATAGTGCTCGTATATTTTAGACATGACTGGGAGTAAGGCTATTGGTCTATAATTTGAAATATCACATTTCGTTCCTTTTTTTGGGACAGGCTGGACATTGGCCAACTTCCAGCAGGATGGATAAATACCAGATTTATAGGATTTATAAAATATTTTGGTGAGTGTTGGTGCAAGTTCTTTTGAAAATGTTTTTAGAATAACAGGAGGACTGTTGTCCAGACCAGAAGCTTTGTTGTTGTTTAACCCCCTTAAAAGTTTTTCGACAATTTTGGGTTTGAAATGTAGTTGTTTCATATTAACTCCTGAAGACTGGATTTGGGGTATTTCTTTAGGAGTTTCTAAAACTGTTGAATTTGAAGCAAAGCGTTCCGCGAACAATGTAGCTTTCCTTGCAGGGTCAGTAATGATTGAGTCACCATCAATGATAGGAGGGATAGAAGATTTAGTACCACAATTTAAAGAATTAATGGCACTGTAAAAACTTTTGCCAGAAATTGACATACTCGAAAGTTTTGCCGCTTTCGCTCTGTCAGTCTCTGCTTTTTCGTTTTCAATTATCTGGTTTGATATTTTATTAGCCTTTAAATATTGGGATCGATTAACAGAGTTCTTTTTATGAATCCAAATATTAAATAATCTACGTTTGTTTCTAAGAGCCAATTTGGCTGCTTTCGAAAACAAATATTTTTGTTGTGGTTTCATTATTGAAAAGGGAACGAATTTGTTAATACTGAATTGAATGGTTTCAGTAAAGTTTTGAGCAGAAACACTTACATCGTCAGTATAAAAACAATGACGATCAAAAGGGAAACCTTGAAAAAAACTTCGGAGACCATTGGTGTCCATTTTTGAAAAGTGAAATATTTTACGGGATTTGGGAACTCTAGTTTGTAGCAAATCAGTTTTGATAACTGATGTGATTAGATAATGGTCAGAATTTCCAATACTACCCTTATCGACATCGACACTCGTAATATCTGGCATAGATGTGAGATAAAGGTCTAAGAGAAAACTTTTATCACCGCCATTACGAGGAGTGAAAGTTGGGCTTTTTACAATCTGCGACAGGTCGTGCGATGCAGCAAATATTTCTGCCTGCCTTCCATTGTTGTCGTCATTGGTCATTTTGGAAAATTCCAACCACGATTTGTTGGGGACGTTGAAGTCACCGGTAACGATAACCTCACAACTTGGAAATTGTGCTCTAATTTCGTCGACAACATTAGTCAAGTCATTAAAAAAATTGGGATTATGTTTGTTTGGGGACCGGTATAGAGCTATTGTGAAAAAAGAAATTTCAGGTAGACAAACCTTTAATACTACTGTACTGTAGCCATCACCATGTACTTCATAATTTGGAAAGCGTTTATATGCAACACTCTCATGAATGTATGCACATACACCTTGATGGAGTTTAAAAGCTGATTCAAGCCTATATTTGGGATTTAGTGTTACGTGATAGGGATAGTTTTCAGAAACTTGTGTTTCTGTAAGAAAAAGAATATGCGGTTGGTCGTGCTCGAGATGATGTTGCACGGCGTCCCGGTTGGCATTCAATCCACAAATATTTTGAATGTGTATTTTAAAAAATTTTTTATCAAATGTGATAGTCATTTGATCAAAATATAATTTGTTTTAAAATGGGTAACTAAACAATAAATCCTATCATATGATAAAATATGACATAGGCCAATATTTCATGATAGGATGTAAGAAATAATAAACAGGTGAAAACAAAGTTTTTTTTAAAATATTTGAAAGGTTACTAATATATTTATCCATATTGTTCCCACGAGCTTAGACGCAATAAAGGTCACCAACAGGCCTTCGTCTATACCTGTTAGAAGTCTATACACAACGGGGGGCGACAGTTGCCCAGTGGATGGTACTTTTGTGGTTTGACCTTGCAAGAGTCCTCTCTAGTGTGTACCCACCTAGGGGTGCTAACAAGGGAGCACCTTCCCGCGACCCGGGCGGCTAAGCCAAGGTCCCCGTTCCCGCTAGACATGACTACAGGTTTACGGTTTGCAATAGCAGGCTAGAGCCCACTATAGCTCAGGTACCTCGGGTTCGCCAAGTCCCGTATCACGGTCTAATCAGACCAGTGACCCCTGAGACGAGATAATCAGTATATAATCAGTATAATCAGTATGAACATATTCCTTCATTGGTTCCACAATTTAGTCCGATACCGTTTTATTTTCCGAACGATTATTACTATCAACAACATTTTATGAATCAGAGACAAGTCAACTATGCTCGGATGCACTAATTGACGCTAATATATATGTAAATAACGTATATACTTGTTATAAAAATAATGTTCTTTACAATAAAAATAATATTTTAATAACGCCAAACCTTAAAAAAATAAACGTTGCCGATTGTATTATTACAATTTTTTTATGCTATGAACTATGAAAGGTAAACTGAAAGATCTTTTTCTTTTTTCTTTATCCATTGAGTGTAAAATCTAAGCTTTGGTCGAAACGTGGCTGAATCCCGGTATTCATAACAGCGAATTCCTTAGTCATGATTGGCTTGTATACCGTAAGGAAAGGAATTATTCGCTAGTTGGTGGTAACAGAGGTGGTGGTGTACTAATAGCTATCCACAAATCCCTGAGATCAACTGAAGTTAATTTTGAATCCGAAATAAATTCAGTTTCAGAACAGATTTGGGCTAAAGTGATTGTTAAAAAAAAATCAATTTTCATTGGTGCAGTTTATATTCCACCTAAGTCGGACGGAACGGCGTACGAATACGTAAATGACTCAATTAACAACGTTGTTGATAAACTAAGAGATCTTGATGAAATTTGTATCTTGGGGGATTTTAATAGACCTAACTTACAATTTGTTAGGGATCCTGATGATGATAATCTACTGTTGCCGGTTAATATCAATAATAGTCTGGATTTTAACCTGATTAATGCAACTTATGGTAACAACATAATACAAAACTCAGATGTGCATAACGATAACAAACGTCAATTAGACCTCTTTTTTACTTCCGCGTATGAAACCAGTTCAGTATGTCACGCAGACAGAACTGAGTCATTTATTTCGGACACGGTTCATCATAAGGCACTATTAATCAAGTTAAATTTGGAGTGCCATTCATTTATTTCTAAAAATGCCCTGAAATACCATTACGATTTTAAAAATGCTAACTATGAGCAGATTAACGCCGCGCCGCTATCAATCTAGTTGATTTTCAAAGTATACTTCTTAATGATAACTTTGAGGAAGCGATAAACAATTTCATGGAAATTCTAATTTCAATTATGAATTATTTTGTGCCGTTAAAAATTAAGAAAAATAAGAAAGAGGAACCATGCCTTAACGATGATCTAAGAAATCTTCGGAATAGAAGAAACCGAGCATATAAAAAGTACAAAAAAAATCCAAATGAGATCAGTCGCAGGAATCATGAGCAACTGTTTTCCCAATTTGCATCTAAATCTAACGCGGCGTATGACTCTTATATTAAAAATCTGGGAGATGGTTTTATAAAAGACCCAAAAAGCTTTTACGAATTCATCAATTCAAAAAGAAGTACAAGATGTTACCCCACTACAATGGTTTTGAACAATGTTTCCACTTCAGATGATACTGAAATTTGTAATCTGTTTGCAAACAGTTTTAGGAGAAGTTATTCTGAGGCAGCTACTGACGGATCAACTCCTTATCTTGCACATATTGAAAAACTGTGTGACCTTTCTTATATATATATATATATATATAGAAGAATCGGACATTTTGAGTAGTTTATTATCATTAGATATGAAAAAGTCTTCTGGGCCTGATAATATTCCACCAGTCTTTCTTAAACAATGTGCCAGTTCACTTTCTAAACCGTTGTCATGGATTTTTAACAGGTCGTTGACTTCTGGTATTTTTCCTGATGTTTTGAAATTTTCTTATATAACTCCCATCTATAAAAAGGGTAATAGAAGCAACATTGAGAATTACCGAGGCATAGCGAAACTTTCAAGCATACCAAAACTTTTTGAAAAACTTGTCCACGATGAGATTGCAACGGTAGCAGCTGCTAACCTTAACGAGCAACAACATGGTTTTCGAAAAGGTCACTCCACAAATACAAATTTGGTTGAATTTACGTCATATCTGCTTAAGGCTTTTGAAAATGGTTTCCAAGTTGATACAGTGTATACTGATTTTAGCGAAGCCTTCGATAGAGTGGATATTAAATCTTTGATCGCAAAGTTACATAGATTCAGCTTTTCTGGTGAATTTTTAAAATGGATTACATCCTATCTAACCAACCAGAAGACAGAAAGTCCAATTTCGAGATTGTTTGTCATCCGAAATTAGTGTAACATCTGGCGTTCCCCAAGGAAGTCATTTAGGCCCTCTTTTAACCTTTTTATTAGCGATTTATCATCGTCACTTAAGGATGTTATGCATCTGTTTTATGCAGATGACTTGAAAATTTATCATGAAATAAAAATACAGAGGATATAACTTTTCTACAATCTAAACTAAATGACCTATACAATTGGTGTACACACAATAAGCTCTATCTAAACATAAAGAAATGCCAGATTATTTCTTTTACACGGAAAACTGAGCCCACTTTGAACGACTATCATATAAATGATGTAAGTCTTGCAAGGAAAAATAAAGTTAATGACTTAGGAATTGCTATGGACGCAAAGCTTACCTTCAAGGATCATTACGATTCAGTTATTGGTAAGGCATTTAGTGTTCTGGGATTCATAAAAAGAAGAGCTAAGGAGTTTAACAACCCTTCGGTGACGGTTGCTCTTTATTGTTCTTTAGTGAGACCAATTTTGGAATATGGATCTGTGGTTTGGATGCCATATACTGATCGCTACATCAAAAATTTTGAATCTGTACAGAAGCAATTTTTGTTATTCGCCATAAGGCATATTTATGATCCGAAAAAATATCTGGAATTACCGAATTATACATACAGGCTTAAATTGATAAACTTACAGTCATTGAAAGACGGGCGTGACATGTTGTCTGCTATATATATATTTGACATCATTAAATCCAATATTACGGTAAAATATTTAAATAACGCGGTTTCAATGAATCGGAGTAGAACCAGATATGCTAGATTTCTATTAGAATCGCGGCACACGACTAATTATGGAACTAATGAGCCTATCAATAGAGGTTGTAGAATTTTTAACAAACTCCTAGAATGTTATGACGAATCTAAGGAAATCTCAAAGTTGACTTATAAAAATAATATTAAAAAAAAATGTACACTTAATTATTAACGATTGCCTGTTCCATTTGTTCTGTTTTTTTAATTTTATAATAAGCTAGAATTTAAGGTGTAAGAATTTAAATTTTAAATTGTCTTGTTAGATAATAAAGTACTAAAAAAAAAAAAAAAATTGAAAAAAAATTATTGAGAAATCCTAAATTAGTACCTATACAAATGATACACTACTTGATACAGAAAAAGTATTTTTTCAAAAACCATGATATAACCATGGTATAAGACACCATCTCGAACAAATAGAAACGATTTTATTTTTTTTAACCTCACCATCTCGTTTCCCATCTGGGCAAAGACGTTTAATTCTCATTTCAAACTATATAAGTCCGTAGGACCTGTTGTTTACGAGATTATCAACAATATGATACAAAAAGACACAATGTGAGAGCATTAATTTTTTAATTTTTTTTAATTAGGTTAAGTTTTGTTCAACAGACGCTTAAAATACCATTTACTTGCAAAACATTTACAATAATTATCACGCTAACTTGATTTTATCGGCATTGGAGCTATCGTCTAAATTAGCGCGTTAATCAATTATCACGCTAAAATTATCGGCTTAAATTTATGTCGCTAAAATTAACACAATAAAGTTATAGCGCTAAAATTATGGCCATAAAATTATCGCGCTAACATATAAATGCGATCAATTGTGGCTACACTTGCTTTATTTTTCAATTATGGCATTAATTATTGCGATAACACGCAAGTGTGGCTACAGATGTAAATTTACCGGTAAAATATTTTTATGGTAATTTTACCGTAAAATTACCGGTAAGATTGGTAAAATTGGTAAAATAGGTAAAATATAAAACGGGATCAAAAAACTAAATTATGGTTGCATTTTTAATTAATTCAAAATGTACGGCTATATCACAATCATTTCTATAGTTTATAGAAACATTAGATGCAAATCAAATATATTTTTATGAGGTTAAATATACGAAAATCGACTATTGTTTATACTTAGCAATACATCTTGAAAACAGACAACACGTTGTTTGCATAGATATCTGCCAAATGGAACAAATCCTGGACCAACTGGCTACAACGATGACTGCTTTCTCCACTGTTATGTCGAAGTTATACGTTTGTAAGAACAATACTATATTCGAAAAGGTTTACGTATTAGTATTACACATGGAATGGAAATATATAAACATTTGAACGGCACAAATTCAAGAAGTGAGTCTACAGAAAACCAAGCATATTCATTGAAACTTAATATATGTTCAAACTATATGCGATGCATCCCAATCTAGATAGATGCTACTTTCATCGCATGTGGTTGGAAAATGAGCCCGGTTCAACGTTTTTTCAGCATTGATAATTGTCAACGGCAGTAAACGTGTGACATGTCACTCCACATATGCCACAATCGACGATGGAATAGATAGATTAATTACGCGGGCAACAATTCAAATCTTATTCGTTAATTGTTTCATTCATGGGAAAAATATAAAAGATAAATGGCCAAAAATTTTTTTTTCTCAAACTCGAAACAAAAATTTTCAATGAAAGGCTGATAATGTTTCGTTGCGTTATGTGTTTTTAACCGTTTGAGAACTCCATCGATCTGCTGCTGTTGGTGCTCCGTTTAAAGTAAAATTGCAACGCGAGCCAAATTAATTTCAAATTGTTTCCAAATATTCTAACTTACTATATAAGAATCACGATTTGTGAGAAAACGAACTATACTTGCGGCCAACAATAAAGACATCTACGAACTTTACAAAATTATTCAATCTAACATTCAAAGCGAAGAAATAATATAGAAATCCATCTATACCGCATGCTATAGAGCCAAATGAGGCATTTTGTTTTTTCAACAGAATGTTTTTAATTCACTCGATCTGTCACACCACGTACTGCAATTGAAAAACAGTTCATAGCAGTGTACCGATGAAATGCATAAGTTTTACTCTGTTATTCGTATCAATTGCTCGCCAGTGGGTACTGTACAAAGACATACTGCTGAACCGAACTGCATATCATCTGCAATGAAATGATTTGCTGGAATCAATAACCTTGGATGGCCTCAATCTACAGCTGTTTGAAAAGTGTTCAATACCTCAGATGCATTTTGGACTAAGATCTAGGTTTTTAGAAGCATCTTGTTGTGATAAATATTCTTGTTGTTGTAATAAATATTCTATAATTCCACAAAAAAGCACAAACTTTGATTTTTATTAAACAAAGGTTAATAAAATTTTATTGCAATTTTACCAATACCCGTGTTCCTTTTAGGTAAGCTTGCTACCCGAACCGAATTTCAAATGGAACGACTTAATTGTGAGGTGTATTAGATTTTTGATCTACTACAACTTAAATTCTTTCTTACCACACGTTCCCGACATTTTTTTTGACAATAAATTGTTTTGACAATTTTGAAAAACAATATTGCTAAACAACGTAAAAGAAAATTATTAGTTTGACAAAATTTTAAGTTTAAATTTTATTTTGAGTTTGTTAAATTTAAGAAAATTAATTAAATATTAAAAAATTTCTGAAAATTAAAATTATGATTCATGCAAAATATAAACAATTAAAGAAAGCTGGACAGAAATATGACATTTAGGCTAGAAATTCTAAATTTGTATAAGCATTTGGGCAAACATATTTGAAATTATTCTCTAAACTGACATAAACTCTGGCGGTGAATAGAACCGTAAGTTTGTCACATAGCTTTACCATCATTTGATATGGTTAACTTGAAAACGAAATTTAGTACAAAAGTAAAGGAAAATGTGGTAAATGGAACACACTTAATTTTACCAAGCCTAAGTAATATTACGTAATATTACCAATTTTACCGGTAATTTTACCATGGGTAATGTTACCTTTACATCTGTAGGTGTGGCCCCAGCATAACAGTATTAAGTGATGTTAACCATTTTCAATTTTTTTTAAAATTAAAACTGCTGTATAGTAAGTAGGATATACAATACATGTCACAACAACACATATAAACCTTTGCAAAACTAAGGTCACACGTCAACATTCATTCTGACGTGTTGATGAACGCAAAGTTTTTCCTTTTTACTAACTAAACAATAAATCTTATCATATAATAAAATATGACAAGGCCAAAACTTCATATGATAAGATGGAAAATAAAACTATAAAAAAGATATAAAATAAGAGGTGAAATAAGAGATAAAAAAATTTTTATTTAAAAATTTGTTGGAACAAAATAAAGATTTAGTAGTTGATAAGGCATATTGCATGATCACGTGACGTACTCTCTTCTCCGCAGCACCACTATGATATCAACAAGTTGTTACATTCCCTACAAAAATTTACAAAAACCCAAATCTGACTACTCATATGAATTACCGTAGTTTAATTAATTCCGTATCTGGTATCTGGTATCTTCTATCTTGTATCTGGTATCTGGTATCTGGTGTCTAGTATCTGGTATCTGCAGCCTAATTCTGTAACTGTGAAGCGGTGAAGTGATAAGTTTTTTATCACTTCATCGCAAAAATATCTAAGTGAGTGAAGTTTTAAAACTGTAAAGTTAACATTGACTTTTTATTTGGCAATAAAATGAAATCGTTTCTTTTGTTGTTATTGACATTGTGTCAAAAAACAACATAACGTCAATGCGGTTTGATTTTTTAAAATTGCATTTCTAAATTAAGTACAGATTAATTTTTCAAATATAATTTCTAAAATATTTATATATATTTAATTTTGTAAAAATTTACGTTTAAATTGTGTTAGAAGTTAAAATAAACATTTAATTTTACGTATTTTTGACGTTTGACAGTTCGGGGCTTGTTATTAGATTTTTAAACAATCAAATCGCATATGAGTCATTTCATATGAAATCATCAAATTGGCAAAGCCAGCATATTTTAGATTTTGCTCAAACTTCATGGAAATGTTCTTTAGGGCTCCAAAAACCAAAATCCATAGGGATTGAATTTTCGCACACGCCACTTCCGGTCCACACAAAATAAAGCAATGGCAAAGTCTTATTTTGGTGTTTTGCGGTTTAAGCCTTAAAAACTTTTCTAATAATGATATCTACTCAACCAAGGTGGAAGTGAAAAGCGGAAAGATGATTGTTTTTAGAACAAAAATAAAAGCTCACATAATTCATATACTTGAAAAATAACAGGGTTTGGAAAATACGTGTATTTTATTGATTTCTTGTGATTTTCAATTGACACCAGGATCTGCACTGTTGAATTTAAAAGTCTAATCGTTCTCAGATATCAAATTGCACATATTGTAAGATAATTAAAAATTAAAATCGACTCGGTTGGTCAACTTTTAATGAAAAAAATCTTTGCCTGAAATTTTGAAATTTTAGCATATTTAGCATATTTGCATATTTCAGGCTACAATTGTAAAATACTGCTTCTAGTTGCCTAGAAGACAGCTTTTAACAAAAATATATTACCTAGACATTGGCTCTGACGACGGGTATCTAAGGCCGACTAGAACCCAGAGGATGGGAGTGGATGAAGTGTCAGAGCGTGTCTAGGTCTTCAATTCCCGTCAAGGGTTACAAACCAGACTATTAAGCATAATTTTGGTCAACCAAACCACACTGCTGCCACGTTCTCCCCATAACGTTAGTTGAATTATCTCATAATTGAATAGTTATAGCAGAACTTAAACATAATACATATAAATTAAAATTTGATACCTTATTGTTATCCATTCGTCCTTACATGGTCCTGCAGCTGCTTTGCACTATAAGGCAAATGATGAAAGTGATCACAGAGATCACAGAAAAAGACTTCACAATAACTTTTGTACAATAACTTCATTTATTTCAAAAAATTTGTATCTTTAATTTTAGTGTAAATTTATCAATTTACTGTAAACTTTTACAACATGTTTTCAACAAATTTAAGTTAAACGTTATTTATTTGAACATTCTCAACATTTCTTTATTTAAAATCTTTGATTTTTTTTTGTTACTTAATTTTAATGTTAACACCAAATTATAAACATCTTCACTGTCTTCACATTAAACGTAACAAAAAGATCACAACCAAAACAGTAAAAAAATCTTTAATTTTGTTTTTAATAGAAATTTTATAATATTATTTTATATTTTTTTCATATTAATTAGAAATAACACCAACAATATTAAACGGTATTGAAAGTGCATATTTTAAACGGTTACGTTTTTATTGAGAAATTAAAATAAAAATAATTATGATTAATTTTTGTTATTCAATAATAAAAACTGGTATTATCTTAATACTTATTGGTTAAACTCACAAAAACAAAAAAATTGTATTTAAATACAAAAATACAAAACAAAAACTTAAAACCGAGTCGGGGATCATCGATCAACTTATATTCAACCAAATTCAACGACCCAACAACTCCCGAGCACCAAACTACATCTTTCAAACAAAACTAACAACTGACTGCTCGAACTCGGAAAATAGAAAAACATTTCCTATGCCAGAAATCTTGTATCAGCATAAAAGGCAGACGTGTTTGGTAAGAGACAAAAATTTAAAATTGGCAGGATACTTAGTTCTTACCTTTGACTTTAAAAAACTTCAAGGTTAGTTTTGTTTTTTCCTCTTATCGCACATTTACAGGCGTTTAAAGAGAAGCAAACATTATACTCTAAAAATAAGAATATTCATATCATTTTAAAGAAATCCTCTAATAATTTGCTAATTTGTTTCGATTCGATAAAAGGATTTATGTATGTCAATAATATTTAAACATGTTCTTCTAGTTAATTGCTTTGTTGCGTCATTCAATGTCGTTCAATAATAAATGTTTATGTGTAGTCAAGAAATTTTTGTTATGAGAAGTGTTAGTATTTTATGGTGATGTAATTCGAATTTAAAAAAAAAAATAAAGTTGGTGTCTTTAGAGAATATTGTAGAAATATTCAGTGAAAAAAATAATAAAAATAATGGAGTGCTCGATTGGCTTATTGTTACGAGAAAATTGTCATAAACTGGCGTATTCACGATCATCGAAATTAATCAGTGAAGATAAAATAAGTGAAAGTGATAAATTTTTATTGAATAAGCGATTGCCACTTCTCATGGAAAGAGTGCTTGTGATGGTGCAGGAGGTACAATTAAACGGACTGTAAGGAAAGCTAGCCTGCAACTAACTGCAGATCAGCATATACTAACACCGAGAGCGATGTTTAATTTTTGTATTAATCAAATGCCTGGTATAGAATTTTTTTTTATATTAAATTCAGCTTCGCAAAACTATCTTCCAAAACATTCATAATATTTGCCACCCTAGGATCAAAGTAGGGTAGCGAAAATCCGAAATTCTACGTCCACGCCGTGCTACCTGGGTAACGCTAACAGAATTAGGTTGGTGTAGTTGAGAGGGGCAGAGTAAATACTGCTTATACTCAATGATTCTGCACCATGGCGAGTCATTGGCGCCATAAAACCAATGCAACTCAAGCGTCTGTTCTCCATGTTAGGGGCGGCTTGGAGCGGGCGTCTGTCTTGGATCAAGCGGCTCGCTATATAAATGTGTAGAAAGCGTCTGTTCTCCATGTAAGGGGCGGTTTTCAGCGGGCGTCTGTCTTGGATCAAGCGGCTCGCTATATAAACATGTAAAAAGGTTGTTTCTGGTGACCTTAAGATGCAGAACGAACCCATTCACGAAAATTTGGGTTGGGCGAAGGGCTAACACCCCATTTCCGTAAAAAAATTATTGTCATGAATTCTGTACACAGGCCTCGGAATATCTCGGATTCATTATTGGAACGACCTCGGAAACTGTACCCGGACTACGATTTAAAAATGGGAACCTGGAACGTGCTAAGCCTTAGAAGACCAGGAGATCTCCTAAAACTCACACAACAAGTCGAGAGCTACACACTAGATATAGTGGCATTACAAGAACTAAGATGGCCAGGTAGTGGAATCCACGAAACAGCGAAAGGATACACTCTTTATTATTGCGGTCATCAAAACGGAGGAGAATTTGGAGTTGGCTTTCTTATACACCGTCGCGTGAATCAGCATGTTATCGACTTCTGCCCAATTAATATGCGGTTATGCACACTGAGAATCCGCACGCAAAAATTCAATGTAACGATCGTCAATGTTCATGCACCTACTGAAGATAAAGCAGATGATATTAAAGACCTGTTCTTCCTAGAACTCGAAGAAGTCATCAATAAAATCCCGCGGCACGATATAAAAATCGTAGTAGGTGACTTTAATGCTCAAATTGGTAGGATTGCAGAACTTAAAACACATATCGGCCCTGACAGCTTGCATCATACCAGCAACAATAACGGTTTTCGCGCAGCCGAGCTGGCTATGATGTATGATCTAGTAATTTCTAGCACTTTCTTCCCTCACAAGAGAATTCACAAGGCAACGTGGAAATCAAATGACGGAAGAACGGAAAATCAAATCGATCACGTCATGATCTCTAAGAGACACTCCACAAGTGTAACTGACGTTCGATCATACAGAGGTGCTGATATGGACACTGATCATATGCTTGTCATCTTTAAGTACAAGTGCAAATTATCATCTACATTTAATAGGCAAGCAAAAAAGACCGTGCGCTGGAACGTCGATGCATTTAAACATCCGGAAACGCTGAATAGATATCAGGAAATAATAACACAAAACATAGAAGAGCATGACATCTCTTCTGAGATGCCATTAAACATACAAGAAGAATGGCAAACGCTTCAATCAACCATTATAGCCGCAGCACAAACTACAATCGGAAAGCGGCCACCGAAATCACACAACGAATGGTTCGACGACGAGTGCCGCCAATCCGTTGAACATAAACAAAAATTGCGAGAAAAATGGTTAACAAGGAACACCCGAAGCTCCCAAGCTGATTATCTATGCGCCAGGAAAGCCTCAACAAAACTTCTACGTAAAAGGAAGCGCGAACACATGAAGAGCTGCATTGAAGACATCAACCAACATGCGGCCAACGGAAATTCAAAAGAGTGCTTTGCCAATGCACGGAATCTGACAAAAGATTTCCACCCAAGATCTACAGCCATCAAAAATGAAAATAATGAACTTACAACAAGTGAACGTGGTGTGCTGGCAGTGTGGCGATCCCACTTTCAAGACCTATTGAATAGGACGAATGAAGTTCATCCTATTCGAGCAATTGCTCCATCAACTGAAGAGATTTTTGTCCCTTACCCAGCAATAGAGGAAGTGGAAGCTGCAATTATAAAACTGAAAAACGGCAAATCACCAGGTTTCGATGGAATTCCCGCAGAACTACTTAAAAATGGAGAAGCAGCTCTGGTCTCACGTATATACGATCTGATTCTTGCAATCTGGGACCAAGAAGAACTACCTGCTGAATGGAAAACAGCTCTCATTGTTCCGCTACATAAGAAAGGTGACCGTTGAAAGTGTGCGAATTATCGTGGCATCGCACTGTTGAACACAGCATATAAAATACTAGCTAATGTCGTACTTGCTCGTCTCATCCCGTTCGCCGAATCTATCATCGGTGACTATCAGTGTGGTTTTCGTCCCAACCGCTCAACCACAGATCAATGTTTTACCTTAAGGATGATTCTGGAAAAATGTTGGGAGTACAACATCAGCATTCACCAGCTCTACGTTGATTTCAGGCAAGCATATGATAGTATCATCCGCGACAACCTCTGGTCCGCACTCATATGCCTTGGTATCCCAGAGAAACTTGTTTCTCTGTGCAAACTCACAACATCGGGATCAAATTGTAGAATAGTAATCGAAGGGTCAGTCTCTGATCCTTTCGATATAACATCAGGTGTTCGACAAGGTGATGCACTCGCGCCTGTACTGTTTAATTTGGCGCTGGAGTACGCGATAAGAAAAAGCCGAATTGAGACGCAAAACTGCATATATAATAAATCTAGTCAAGTTCTTGGCTACGCAGATGATATTGTGCTTCTCGGACGTAGAACGAGCGATATCAAAAATAGTCTCTCTCAGCTTGAAAGAAATGCTAAACAACTTGGATTATGCATCAACACCGGCAAAACTAAAGTGTTAACAACATCTAAGAACATACCTCCCGGAAATCTGGATACTGGTGACTACGAAGTGGAACGCGTGGAAAACTTCAAATAACTCGGGTCTGTAATAACATCGTCAAATGACATGCAGGCAGATATCAAAGCCCGTGTCTCTGCCGCATACAGAGTTTTCTACGCATACTCAAAACTTCTGCAATCAAAACATCTTTCGCGGTCGTGTAAACTCACACTTTACAAAGCATTAATTCGACCTGTGCTTACATTTGGAAGTGAAAGCTGGACACTGACTTCCTCCGATTGTAGAATTTTATCAACATTCGAGAGGAAGGTCATACGAACAATTTATGGTCCATGTAAAGTTGCTGAAAATCAGTATAGAATCCGAATGAATCACGAAATCAGACAGCTTCTGGGAGGCTGCGATGTAATCGGGTTCATTAAATCCAACCGGATTAGATGGTTTGGTCATGTAGAAAGGGCACCATTAGATAGAATGATTAAAAAAGCGTCCCAACAACAACCAGCTGGTGTTCGTCGAAGAGGAAGACCTAGACAACGCTGGCGTGATGACATCATCCAAGACCTTCGTGATATAGGATGTCGAAACTGGGGTCATCTGGTCATGGAACGAGATGATTGGAAGCTTATTGCACAGACGGCAAAATCCCTTCATGGGATGTAAACGCCAGAGAGAGAGAGAGGGATCAAAGTAACTCGGAAGCTAGTAGCATCCAAATACTTTTGGCCGAGCATGAATATTGACTCCGGTTCCTGGAGTAAATGTTGTAATTCATGTCAACAGTCTAAAATAGTCAGGCATACGAAATCTCCACTGCAACATTTCACCTGTCCTGTTGGTCGCTTTGATCATATCCACTTGGATATTGTAGGTTCCCTACCACCATCGAATGGATTTTTGTATATCCTGACAGCCATAGATCGCTTTTCTAGGTGGCCAGAGGCCTACCCAATGGTTGACATGTCTGCAACGACTGTCGCAAAAACTTTTTGCAACAACTATATTACGCGTTTTGGAACTCCTTTAAGAGTGACAACTGACCAAGGTACACAATTCGAAGCAAAACTGTTTAAGGAACTCACGAAGTTCCTCGGAATACATAGAATACGTACGACTCCATACCACCCTCAAGCCAATGGCATGGTGGAAAGACTACATCGTTAGATAAAAGAATCTCTTAAGTCACGAGGAAAAACAAACAACTGGAGTGAAGAGCTCCAAACGGTTTTATTAGGATTAAGAACCACTATTAAAGAAAATTTAAAATGTAGTCCAGCAGAATTAGTCTATGGACAAACATTACGAATTCCAGATGAAATATTTGTACCCAGTACTAATGATGCTACTTTAGAACCTTCTATACTGTTAGACAAACTGAAAGAAAGCATGAGGAATATAAAACCAATACTGCCAAATTTGCCAGTAGTTAAACCGTACATTCCAAAATCATTAGAAACATGTGACTACGTTTTCGTACGCGTGGACAAAATTAGAACAGGGCTAATGCAACCCTACGATGGACCACACAAAATAATTAGAAGATTGCGAAAGCAATACATTATTGATATAAATGGAAAACATAGCTCAACTTCTATAGATAGGTTAAAGCCCGCTTTTTTAGAACAAGACGCAGATAAACAAAATCTAACAATTCTAAACAAAAAATTAAGATTTAAAACCTAGAATAAAAAAAAGTAAACTTGTTTTATTATATATAGTAACGCTAAAGCTGGTGAGTGAGTGATGTGGTGACTTTAAAAGAAATCTAAATTAAATTAAAATTACCAATTCAAAGTATACACAAAGTACATTTCATACTCAACATTCGTATACCCTTTATATTGAAATCATAAATATATAATATGCTATAATTATACATATGTATTTATATTAATACATAAGAATTTTTAATGTATAAAAATAATAAATTAATTTACACAAGAGATCAGTGCTAAAATATAAATCGAGATAACATGTTGTTCACTAAAAATAATATAATAAATTGGTTCGACTAAGTGTTAAAATAAAATTATAAATTGTTTTATTTACAAATTTGTTAATTGTTTTATTACAAGTTTTCACTATTAAGCTAAGGTCGAAGCTAGCACCAGGAGATCAACAAATGCCTCTGAAAAACGGTCGATACTACATAATGCGGCGGAAAAGAGCGGCCGAATTCGAAGCAAGGTTTGATTCATCAAATGTGTCAACGGATGAAGAAATGGATCGGCCACCGCCACAACAACCGAATGCCATTTTTGGAAATAATTTGCCAGCAGAAAATGCTATGATCGAAAATACCATCCCCATTAGTGTTACTTGTGATGAAAATGTAGAGTGTGACGATGATATGCCAGATGATTGTACATCCCAAGTTGGTGAAAATGCTGAATTTTTATTATCAGAAGCAGATATTGCTGAGGAATTGATGCGCGAACACCTGGAATATGAGCATAACGCTCAAACTAAAATAAATCTGTTGAACGAACTGAGGCAATGGGCTTTGCAAAACAAGATTTCAGTAACAGCGTTGTCACAACCACTGAAATTGTTGAACAAGGCTGGCATTGAAAATCTACCATTGGATGAACAATGAACTGTTGAACCTGATGAACAATAAAGAAGGAAACATAAAATCTAATTTATTTAACCTAATAATTAAAAGACCGCCGAACAACATATAATTTAAATAAATCACCTAAACTATATTTATGACTGAAGGATATTGTTTTATTAGATTCATTCATTTTGCTTTATATTTTATAATTTTTTGTAGTTAGATTATTAATTTTTAAAAATAGGTTTTTATTAAACCACCGGTATATAATAGAAATATGGAATGTATCTTACTTTAAAATTTAGCTTTCGAAATGCGTATTTAGTCAAATATAACAGTAAACAAGAATAAGGTTAAGAATAAGGCTTTTTCATTCATTTTTTAAAAAATTTTGTTTCCTATAATATTATTTTTAAGCTTTTTTATGGTAGAATGACAGCCCGATAATAAAGTAAGGTTAAACAAAAATGGATGGTTCAATTACATGTAATTTTCATGAAAAAACATGTAATAACTACAATATCTAACTTAGGTACAGTAAAATTACATATAATTTGCACTTGCTTAGTTTTGTATTCAGCTGTTACATGAAATATACTTGAATTTACTCTGCCAAAGTCAGATATTTTAGCTATTAAATGTATTCTAGATAAGAATTATACGATCAATTTTCCACTTAATAGCTAGATAATTTACATGTATTAAATAAAATACGTGAACAAGTTTAGGTTAAATTTAAGTTATTTCATGAAACACCTGACAAAATTTAACTTAAATAACAGGTAAATAATTTTATGGCTAGGAATTACGGATACGATAATATCTATCTCCCAAACTAATGCATTTAAGGACAAAATAGGTTTTTATGACAATTTCTAAACCGACTTCTGTTGGAGAATATAATAAATTTATTATTAACAGACGGATGAAATGTATATAAAACTTTATTTTAATAATTGAACAATACAAACAAATTGTAATCAACACGCCATTTTAACATAACATAAAGAACTATATGACATGAAGTTGTTTTCAATTAGATAATAAATGAGTGCGTTCATTAATTAATAATGGTAATAAACTATAATTATTCTAACACTCCTCCTCATTGTTACATTAATGTAATCCACTCATTTCTCGAAGCTTCTTTATACGATGTCGTGGTAGAGGCTTCGTCAGCAGGTCAGCAACCATATCTTCAGTTGGGCAGTAAACACATCGAACCATTCCTTTATCAACATAATCCTTTACAAAATAAAATCGTACATCAATGTGCTTGGATCGATTAGAAAGTTTCTCCTCCTCAATCATCTTAAGACAGCTTTGGTTGTCCTCATAAATAACGGTTGCTGCATCACAAATTTGACCGAAATCTATCAGGACTCGTCGTAACCATTCAGCTTCCTTACAAGCTTCAGATAAAGAAATAAATTCTGCCTCCGTTGATGATAACGCCACGCATGTTTGTCTTTTGCAACTCCAACTAACGGTACCTCCAAATAAGTGGAAAATAAATCCACTGTTCGACTTTCTATCAACTTTACTGTCAGCCCAATTTGCATCAGCGTACCCAATCAATCCATCCTGGTTATCTGCCTTTCCCAACGACAATGTGGTGTTCAACGTTCCCTTTAAATATTTTAATATACGCTTAAGTTCATTCCAATCTTCGTTATTTGGATTAGACAACTTTTGTGCTAAAATCGATACACTCGCTGAAATATCAGGTCTAGTATTAACTGAAATATACAGCAGACATCCAATCAATTGCCTATATTTGTCATTATTCAATAGCAATTCTGATTCTCCTCCTTTTCCGTATTCAACACTTATTGGTACTTCTGAGATTTTTGCATTAGCTAGTCCAAATTCTTTGATCAATCTTGTGATATATACAGCTTGATTTACAGTGTAATAATTACTTTCCTTTTTAATTTGTAATCCTAGGTAATTTTTAACTTCACCGAGGTTTTTAATAACAAAATTGCTCTTTAAAATATCTTCACAATTTAACAGAAGTTCTTTACAGCGGCTAGCAACTAGTATGTCATCAACGTATATTAAAACGTAGCACATTTCTTCCATAAATTTACGAATATATAAACAAAAATCATTCTTACTTTGTATGTATCCGCCATCAGTGAGCACTTGATGAATTGTTTTGTTCCAAATCCTTGCTGATTGCTTCAAACCATAGAGACTTCTCCTCAAAAGACAAACATAATCCTCTTCACCTTCACTAAAACCTGGTGGCTGTTCCATGTAAATGGTTTCTTCCAACTTTCCATTTAAGAATGCGGTTTTCGCATCATAATGCAAAATTTCCATTTTTTCTTTAGCAGCTAGGGTGAGTAATATCCTGAACGTCGATTGTCTGACAACTGGTGCAAAAACTTGATCGTAATCTGATACGAACTTTTGTGTAAAACCTTGTGCTACCAATCTAGCTTTGTACTTACAAATATCATTATTCCCATTGTATTTGATTTTATAAACCCATTTACATCCAATGATCTTTCGATCTTGTGGAGGCTTCACCAGTTCCCAAGTTTGATTTTCTTTAAGGGAGTTTATTTCCTCCTTCATTGCGGCCACCCATTCCTTATTTTCATCGCATGAAATAGCGGCTTTATAACTTACTGGTTCTTGTAATGCCCCTTTAACTACGTTAACTTCTTCAATTAACCTTTTTGGTGGAACTCCTTTATTGTTTCGACTAGAATGACGAACCTCTTCAATATCTGGATCAACATGACTTTCTACAACCAAATTCTCATTTTCTTCATCGCAGTGAAATATTTCGCAGTCATCCTGATTTTCATTTGGCAAGAATTCATCCGTTTTCTCTTCTTGGTATTGTGCATCAATTTTTGAATCTTCTTGTTGGGTTTTGACTTCCTCCAATTTCCAGTCATTATTCTTATCGATGAATTTTACATCACGACTAACGATCACCTTTTTTGTTGATAGAACATAACACCTATATGCTTTTGAAATCTCATCATAACCGACAAGTATAGCTTCACTGGCCTTAGGATCCAGCTTTCTTCGGTTTTCTGGGTGAATAAATGTAAAGCACTTTGAACCAAATTGTTTAAAATGCGAGAAGCTTGGTTTTCTTCCAAACCAATTTTCGAAAGGTGTTCCTTCAACTTCTTTACCTGGAAGACGATTCTGCACATATTTTGCCATCATAACTGCTTCGCCCCAAAAATATTTTTCTAATTTGGCATCAATCAGCATGCATCTAGCCATCTCAACCAACGAACGATTCTTCCTTTCTGCGACACCATTTTGCTGAGGAGTTGATGCTACTGTTCTTTGATATTGAATGCCCTGCCGATCCAGATACTGGACAAATTCATCACTCATATATTCCCCACCTCTATCAGATCGAAGTACTTTTGGCTTCCTTCCAAACATTGTTTTACATAGCTCGACAAATTCCTTAAACTTACTGAATACTTCAAATTTATTTTTCAACAAATAAATGATGGTGTATTTCGATAAATCATCAATAAATATCAAAATGTACCTTTTTCCGGATGGTGTTTCTGTTTGCATTGGTCCACAAACATCTGAATGAACCAAATCTATCACATTCTGACTCTGATTGGGTGACTTATGAGGGAATTTATACCTTGTCATTTTACCTTCCAGACAAATTTCACAATTTATCTTCTTTCTACACTTATCGCTGCATTCAGAAAATTGAATTCCTTCTACCAGATTTCCCAGAGGCAATGTCTTGACAACTTCGATATCTCTATGTCCAAGAACCTTATGCCAGTGATGTATGCACATATTTGTATTCGTGGCACTATAAACTTTCTGTGCCTCCCGCAACTTATACAAATTTTCAGAAATGTCACCAAAAGCAATTTGCTTTTCACCGAAATTAATCTCACAACCTTGACCTTTAAAATTCACCGTGTAACCTCTTTCAGTTAACTTTTTTACGGAGATTAAATTAGCACCGATACTAGGAACCACTAATACATCAGTCACCTTAACACAATGGACATTTCCACTTTCATTTTGACACATTAAACGAATCGCTCCTTTACCAATCGATGTTATCTGTTCTCCATTAGCCACAGTAATTTTCTCACGAATATCTGGATTGAAATCAATCAACTGATCAATTGTTCCCACGATATGACTCGTTGCACCAGAATCAATAACCCAACCGTTCTTTGCTGTCGATGTCACAAACAAGTATTCTTCCTCATTACTATCCTTGGCCAAGTTCACGGTTTGTGGGTTGGACATACTTTCATTCTTTTTCTGGATCCATTCTTTAAACTTAATGCAATCTCTCTTGAAATGTCCCTTATTATTACAGAAGAAACATATTTTTGATTTATATGAACTTGACGGTAATTTAACATGTAGTGCTACCTCCTCCTTGATGTTTAAATCTTTGCTGATTCTTCTTTTATACTCAGCAACAAGTTTTGAGCAGACTAAAGTTGACGTCAAATCATCTTCTGACCTTGCTTCCAATGCCGTTATTAATGGATCATAACTATCTGGCAGCGAACCCATCAAAGTTGCACTCATGAAAAAATCCGGTTTTATTTCGTCACCAAGTGCCAACAATCTTTGAAACAACTCGTTCATTTTACTTACATGAACTTCCAAATCACCTCCTTCTTCGAGCCTTTGACGCATAATTGACCTTAAAATAAAAACTCGATTTCCAGGTGTGTCCTTTTCATGAAATTCTTTAAGCGCTGCCCACGCTGCCTTTGCTGATTTGCAATTTCTTATATGCTGAATCTGGTTGTCACAAATATTGAGAGCAATCGTCGAATGAGCCTTTTCATCACCCAAAGTCCATTCTTTTGTAACTGGATCTGGTTTTTCATCCTTTATAGCATTCCAAATTCCTTTTTCTTTTAATAGCATTTCAATTTTATATCTCCAGTTGAAAAAATTTTCATTGTTCAATTTTTCAATCGAATATTTATTTTCAATTCCCGTCATGTTTTTTTTATTAAAATAATCAATATTTCTTTTATGGCGATATCTGGGCCCATAACCTGTTGGAGAATATAATAAATTTATTATTAACAGACGGATGAAATGTATATAAAACTTTATTTTAATAATTGAACAATACAAACAAATTGTAATCAACACGCCATTTTAACATAACATAAAGAACTATATGACATGAAGTTGTTTTCAATTAGATAATAAATGAGTGCGTTCATTAATTAATAATGGTAATAAACTATAATTATTCTAACAACTTCAAATAAACATTTTTATACATACTTTGGAGCAGGGGCGTCAATTGGGTAGGGCTGGGGGGGGCATTGGCCCCCCCCAAGGATCTGATACTATCAATACATCGATTCAATAAAACCATCCAATCGTGATAGAATTATACACTATAAAAATTTCAATACACTGTTATTTTGTAAATTGGTCTAATTTTTAGAAGATTTACTTAACTAATATATCAAATTTTATCGCATACTATTAATTGAAATATATCTGATAATATAATTATTACGTTACATATTATTTCGACCCGACTAAAGTATTGTTCACCGCAATTTTCAAACCGTTATCGTTCTTTGTATCAAGGACTAGAGCGCAACCGATACGAAAGGCGGTCGTATTGCTTCTAATCTTCTGATGAAATCAGTTTTATAAACAAAACACGATCGTTCTTCCAAAAACGCCGTGGGTGCGCATTGTGACAAAATTCTATCGTACTATAAGGTGCGCGGCATCACCGCTTTTAGAAGAACGATTGTGTTTTGTTTATAAGATATGCGTGTCTGAGCCACGTCTAAGCCACGATTTCATTAGTATAGCGTTCCTCGAGAGTTCATAGTGCACTATTTAACATTCAAATTTCAATTGTTATTGGCCATTGTTAATTTATATAAACTTAAAAGTAAGTACATGCAGGAGAACTCAACCTAATTATACCCCACTTATTTGGAGAACCCTGACTGTTTGGCCTTGTTTTTTATCTATATCAGATTGTACAAACTTTACAAGACTTTTTTAAAAACAATAAATTAAAAACAACTCTAATATGTAAAATCCTATAACATATCTAAAGTTTTCTTGATAGTTGTGCTAATTTTTATAAAATGAATGAAAATAATTACGGGAGTAATTTAAATTTATTGGGTTATTTCCAGTGATTTTATGATAGGGAATGTTTTATAATCGACAAGCAATATTTTCTAACGACACGAACAAATATTTAAGTTATGTAAATATTTTCAAAGTATGTTATGAAAACTTGCTGTTAAATTCATTTTATGAATTTTTAATTCATAAAATAGCAAAAATTATATGTTTGGTTGGTTATAATAAAATCCAAAACGTATCCTAAACGTGAATCTTTGTTCATTTTTTTTATACAGTCACAGGGAGGGAGAAACTATTATTTTTTGGTGGTAGGTTTTTCTTATAAATTTAAAAGAAGCTTGCAATAATTGTACAATTTTGAATCAATTGAAAAATTTACGCACGTTTATGGGTAGTAAGCTGACCAGACGTACCACGCTGCGTGGAAATGTCACACATTTTATTGCGTTGTCCCACGGAGAAATCTGTCCCACGAAGCGTCCCACGAAACAAATATTTCCACTACATTTGCCCGCATTATCGAAATAATCATCTACCTACGTATAGTTTGCGCAATATCTTAGTCAGAGCAATGGCTTCACAGTTTTTTCTTGCAGTTTGTATAATGTTATGTATATGTTGATTTAACCATATTGAGAGAACAAACCAGTGCAATATTATTATGAAAAATAAAATACAAAATATTTTACTTAAAAAGATGCAGTTTTGCGTATAAATTCATAAACATTTAAATTTTTAAACCAGAGCTTACGAGTCTTATTTCGAGCACTCATTTCAATCCTTTGAAATAATATTCAAAAATTAAAATCTTCATAATTTGAATATCGTTCTTACTCGTAAGAGTAAAATTTTTGTTTTTTCGATTTTACTCCTTTGGCGCAGATTACATTTTCTAGTTCTTTCATTCGATTTGTAAAAGAAGAAAAATAGTCACTCTACGTCATCCTTTATATTCATTTTTCTAACAATAAATGAATAATTGAACGAATCAAGCATTTTACGTTGAAAAGCATCAAATTTGACGCAAAAGCAAAAGTTTTGAGTATTTGAAAGAAAATATTTATTTCAATTTAGTAGCAAGAATGATATTTTATTATTTTCACTCCTGTATGTGGGAGTATTATATTTTTTTTAAGCTACGCACTGAAAGGACAAAGTAAAAGAGTGATATAAGTAGCGTTTTAAACTCTGTTTAAAACACACTTTAACTAGGTAGCTCAAAAGTAAAATTATTATTTTCTAATATATAATTTTTTTTCTCAATAAAGAACAAACAAAGCAAACAGCATAAAAACTTGATAAATGGTATAGATTTGCAAAAGATAGAACGAGAGGTATACTGTATACCTCGTATACTTACAGAATACAGAAAAGATATTAATTATTTAGTAAAATTAAAATAAATTGTTTCAATTGTTTTACAGTTTTTACTTGTTAACAAAAGTTTTAAGCTACTATAAAAGGTAAATTTATACTAATTTTTAAAATTATATTTAAAAAGTTCTCCTGCAAATCAAGACGGATAGAAAACGTTTACGTAAATTCTTATACGATATTGAATTGGACTATCCTTTTATAAAAAAAATCAAAATATAACGACGCAAAAGTTTAGTGTATTACCAGTCGGAGTGAATTTGAAAATTAACAGTGGACATTATGATATTAAAAGACATATATGATACAGATAAACATAAAAAAGCGTTGCTATAAGCCTCCAGCTCCAGTAGCTTGAACAAGTTTTGTTGTTATTTTGTTTTCTTGTTGTTATTTAACATTGACAAAAAGTTAGTTGCAATTTGCGCTGATAACACGAACACCAATTTTAGTGGTGTCACGTCAAGGGGTGAAAATTTAAAAACAAGCTAAACTCGAATTTGAACCAGAGTGCATTGGGTATTGGATTCGCAGCCCATATTCTAAATAATGCAATAAGAAATGCTGCTGATTTAAATGGCAGGGTTAAAATAATTTGGATATTTTACTGTCTTTACTGGAGACGTTGAAAGAGTTCTGCGGCAAAACTAATGTCGAACATAACCAACTTATTGAATACAGTGAAACTCTCTGGCTGGCGGTAATGCCAGCACTAGAAAGAGTTTAGAAAATGTACGAATCACTGCAACCACATATCCTAACGGTTGAATGTCCAATTGAAATAAAAAAATTTTTTGAAGAATTAAATAGTAAACAAATAGTAAAGGAAAGCATTAAATAGTAAATTTATGCACAATCTAGTTAGCACGTTTTCACCGTTCCACTTTCTCGCAATAGAAATTCTAATTAGCTAGTATTTGGAAGAATGTTTGCATTTTGTCGCACATTTTAACGATTTGGCTCTGGTCAGTTTAGGGTAGACATAACTCTTTCTCTCTGAGACAAATAAAGGAAAACAAACAAACAAGCAAACAAAAAAACGATTCGACATAAGAGGAGTCACGTAGGGATTGCAATCCCGTGGTGTTTTATTTTTCCTGGGACTATGTGACTCATAAATTTTAAAGCCCGGGATGCCTGAGATCTAAAAAATCGTATAGAAAAACCATCTTTTTTTTCTATGCTGCACGATCTGCTGTCGTTTACAAATTCACTCTCTGAACAGTTACAAAGCAAAGATATAATAATTTCTAGCACAAGCGCTTTAATTAAAACTACTATCTTGATGCTTAAACAATGCAGAGATGATACTAAATTTAAAATTATTTTTAACAAATGAAGGGATTTTGCAGAACTTTGCGGCATTCGCTTCGATGAAACAACACCAGAAGACTAGCAGAGTAACCAATGTAGCTCAGAAGCATTTTATTTTTATGTCATTTAAATTCTCGCCCCCCCAAGATTTTGGTGAAATGACGCCACTGCTTTGGAGTGTAGTTTTGAATGGATTTAAATGTTCATGTCATAGGCGAAGCGCGAGTTTTTAAGAATGGGATGCTGCGGTCTGAATAATATTCCACAATAACTACTATTAAAACTCAAAAAAAACCTATTTGAAGAAACATAGTACATTTTGCTACAAGATATGGAAACGCTGCTTTTTCGTGAATGATATTTATTATAAATTATTTAATTGGAAATCGACGACATACCATTTAAAATTCATATTCTATTTTTCATGGTTACTTTATCTTAAAAACTATTTGATGAAGATACCATAGCAACTACAATTTGTTATCTAGCGTATATAATTTTATACACTATAGGAAACAACGATTTTCAAAGGGTATTAAATCTGCATGGAAATATAATTCATTTGCTATTGTAGAAAATAGTTATTTGTTTAACTAGGCAGCAAAGTAGTAGATTGACTGCCGCGGCCGATAGTTCATAGCCGAGCGAGCGAGGCTAGGAATTCAGCCAAGGCAGTCAATCTACCTTGCTGCCGAGTTGAACATATAATTTTTTCTCCGATTATGATATGTAATTTAATAATTATTACTTTAAAAATAAAGCAAAATTTTAAAAATGAAAAAAAAAATCGATTAAAAAATTTTTTTTTTAATCGCAATATCTGTTTATTTCTATGAAGTCTAATTATTTTGCTGCCTAGGCAGCAAAGTACTTGCATTGCTGCCTAGACAGGAAAAGTGCCACTTTGCTGACTGAAATAAGTCTGCAAAATTTATATTTGCTGCTATCGGAGAAAAATATATTTTTTGCATATTTTTCTATTAATTTTAACTAAAGACGCTTACCATTGAAGATCAAGCTTGTTTCACTTTAATCTACTCTCCCTCGAACAAGTTGTGTAATTGAAAAGCATTTCATTTTACTAATTTATTTAGGTCGGCGGCTACAAACATGTTTTTGTATTTTTTATAATAAAATGGACTAGTCAGATCAAAATAATAATGGACTAGTCAGATCAATCATAAGCTCAAAATAATTATTTTAAAATAAGAATAAAAT
The DNA here is from genome assembly GCA_963693315.1 of Diogma glabrata. NCBI lineage: Eukaryota > Metazoa > Arthropoda > Insecta > Diptera > Cylindrotomidae > Diogma > Diogma glabrata. The sequence continues at coordinate 225,195 of CAVNZG010000274.1, forward strand.
TGTGTATTTATATTTGAAATATTTTTAAAGTTTATGCGTTCCATTTGTGATCTACTCAAAGCTTTTAAGTTATTTTGTTCTAGAGGAACAGTTTTTATTTAATATCCGAAGCAGTCGTTTGCAATGAAATTATCAATGCACAAAACGGCAAGGAAAATAAATAAATTTTACGGTAAAAAATTAATCGTCTGGTTTGAAACGCAAAATTCAATCCATTTTAAAAATTGCATTTATTTATATGTACTAATTTTGGAACATAAATATGGTTGTTACAAAGCAGCTCATCTCATCAGATACATGAAAAAATTTCTTTGCTTAATATATCAAAGTATGGACTATAGTTTTATATTATTGAAATTCACCAAGGGAAAAATTATTGTATTTGTTGATTGGTCCTATCCTAACAAACAATCGAGAAATAGAACCACGAAAATGATTCAAAAGAAGACAAATACCTACATAATTTAGAAATCAGTGGGTCTTCTATTTTCTTATTGAAAAATATGTTGATATATTAAAACAAAACTGTTTTGGAATCTGTTCTGCAATAATTTTTAATTAATAATGCACCATAATTATTTATTCAAACATTTGTAATAATAAATCGAAATTCTTATTAAAAATCAATACATACTTGGATGTAAAGTAGTAAAACTAAGCTAAAACAATTAAACCAGTACATATAAGCTAAAACAAAACAGATTTACTATAGTACTGCTATGATAGTATATGATATGCTATAAGTAACACAGCATCTACTGCTATATTTTTTGTTTGATTTTTTTCGTTTTTTCTTTTCCTATTTGTGTTTCTTCTTTTAATTTTTGCGTACAAATATTATAATTCCGTACGCTGCAAGTTGGACAGCTTCTTGTATATTATTTGGACGAAATAAATAAATATTTTGATTGCGTTGAAGTTTTTTTTATAAATATTAGGAATTAATATAATTAAATAATAATAATAAATATTTATATGGAAATATTTGTATAATTTTACAGAAACTTTGAAGATTTATTTTAAATAAATACTAAAGTATTGAAAATTTATTGAATGATGGTTGATAAAATCTTTATTAAAAAACAATCGTTAATTTGATAAAAAGCGGCCTGTTTCAAAGGGAAGCAGTGCTTCCCTAGCATCCAAAGACGCTTCGCCTATGGTTCATGTATAAAGAAAGGTTCGATCTTTTTTATACATAAAAAAAACAGGAAAAAATAATGAGAACAACCCTTAAAAATACCATTAAAAATTTATTTTTTTATAAACTGAATACTTTAATTTTCAATTTTCTTTTCGGTATTCGATAAAAAACATTAATTATTGAAAATATAATAATAATTTGTAGTATACTATAAAGTAAGCTTATGTGATCATGAGGGGCATACATTTCGGCATTTCGGAGCATACATTTTATGGTTTGCATGTGTAACAAACAAGTTAAATTTAACTAATAATTAGCTTAAATATAACATAACATTTGCACTTATTTAACTTAAAATTTTGTTAAATTATAGTTAAACTTAATCACATATTATCCAGCATATTACATAAAAATTACATGAAAATTTAACCAATATTTTTATGGAAAAAGCACGACACTTAGGTTAAATTTAACCTTTTATTATACATAAATTTAGGTTAAATGAGAATGTTCACTAAAATTTTGTACAGATAATATCAATCTATATTTAAGCTAAAATCCACCTATTGTGTTAGCTGGGATTAAATCCTTTGGTGGATAAACGTTCTAACTACGTCACAACTGCAATACTACCACACATAATTTATAATTAACAACAACATCAAACAACTTTTACACCTCAAATATAATACAAATATCTATCTTTTTATAAAAAACTTTTGTAAATGTGTAATCAATATATGCACATATATTTATTTCAACTAAACCACTTCCAAATATTCCAAAATCCCAAAGAAACTATTCCCTAATTCAAAACAATAATGAATTTTCAAAACAACAACAACAAACATTCAAAACAAAATTTTTTTAATTTTTGCGAAAAAAAATAAAAACTCAAAGAGAAACGAAAAGAAAAGAAAATGTATTTGATATTTCTATAGGATATTTTTATATTTTTGGGATTTGTGTTGTAATTATATGAGAGTGGCTGTGAGAGTGACTTACATTAAGTTCGTATAATGCTAATTGCATTGGAACTTCTTGGGTTAGAAAGCTGAAAATTTCTGAGGTTATAATTGAAAAGTTGAATTAAAAGCTAGTTTTTGTTTAAACAAAATAGACTCAAGAAATGATGAAAGCATGGCTGTTTGCGTTTGTTTTCGTTTTAACAGCCCCAGGGTCTCAACTTCTGAACTTAAACAATTTGTTTTTTAAGTTTTGGATAGATTTATCTACGTATCTAAGTGTGCAACAGTTTTCAAATGTGAGATTGGCCATTTTCAGCTAAATCAAGGACAACAAAGTTTAGTAAATTTTTAAAACTGCTGATTTTCTAGGAACCTTTTGCGCTGATATTTTCATTTTGAAAAAATTATAAAAATAGTTTAAATATTTAATATTTATCAATTTTATTACAATATTATGATTCAAACGGAAGTTATAACGCCCTAAATTATTCTACTTTTTAAGCTCTAGCCACTTAACCTGAACCGGATATGGCCAGCTCGCGAACCAGTCCAAGAAATTGTTTGCCACAACATACACAGAAAATATTTTTGGTGTAGGTTGAAAAGTACGACGAGAGTACTGGATAATTCGGTTATACCTCATACCATTATATATATCTATATATATATATATATATATATATATATATATATATATATATATATATATATATATATATATATATATATATATATATATATATATATATATATATATATATATATATATATATATATATATATATATATATATATATATATATATATATATATATATATATATATATATATATATATATATATATATATATATATATATATATATATATAGATATATATAATGGTATGAGGTATAACCGAATTATCCGGTACTCTCGTCGTACTTTATATATATATATATATTTTTTATTTTTGGTTTTTTGGCTTTAATATTTTATTATGCATATAATATAATATTAGTAATAATAATATAATATAAATATAATATTAGTATTATGCATATAATAAAATATTAATATTATTAATAAAATATATATATATATATATATATATATATATATATATATATATATATATATATATATATATATATATATATATATTAGATAATAGATCTAGACGTTACATATATATATATATATATATATATATATATATATATATATATATATATATATATATATATATATTTATATATATATATATATATATATATATATATATATATATATATATATATATATATATATATATATATATATATATATATATATATATATATATATATATATATATTATATATATATATATATATATATATATATATATATATATATATATATATATATATATATATATATATATATATATATATATATATATATATATATGTATATATATATATATATATATATATATTTGATATATATATATATATATATATATATATATATATATATATATATATATATATATATATATATATATATATATATATATATATATATATATATATATATATATATATGTATATATATATATATATATATATATATATATATATATATATATATATATATATATATATATATATATATATATATATATATATATATATATATATATATATATATATATATATATATATATATATTGTTGGCAACCGCCAACATTTTCTGTTTTAAAATATTAAAATTATAGCATAGAATGCAATTTGTGTCCGTGTAAACGTGGATCTTTTTATAGTTGTCACATTGAACTCAAATTCTTTATGTCTAAATTTCTTGCGCGGAAAAGTAAAAACAATAATTGTTTCCCTTCAAAGACGCAAAGCGATAAGAACCTTTTGGATTATTATTTATTATCAAGAAACCAAAATATAGTAATATCAAATACCTACGAGCACGGGAACAAATTGTAAATTGTATTCTATTCTATACCAAATATGTATATATATAAAACAAAATGTAACTATAAATGAAATTACAGGAATTTCAGTACCGAGTAATAATACAAGAAAATAAACAAAAAAATTAACATCAAATTATTATTGATGAAATTGAAATTATTATATTCTTGGGCCCTATTTGTCGTCACAACAATCTGAAATTTAATTTTATTTGAATTAAAATTGAAAGGAATTTGTATATTTAAAACTCATCTAATAATGGATAATGAAATAGTGGATCCATTTAATAAATCCAATGTGGTTCAACGCACTCCACCTGGAGGTGATACGAACAACGAAAGTGAGTTGTCGAATGCCAGATAATATGGAAATGGTTGCGTGTGATAAGTGTGAAATTTGGTACCATTTTTCATGCGTAAACGTAACGGAGGAAATATCAAGTGTTGAATGGATTTGTGAAAAGTGCAGTGAATGGGTTAACTCGAAAGAACGATCGACAGCTACCATAATAATGGAAACTGGATTAGCTACGCCAAAACCAGTTGATAGTATCCCATCTGATCGAGATCTAGCAAACGTCGAATCACATGTTCAAGGAGTGGCACTTTTATCGGTAAATACGTCGAATTTGCCGGTGTTGAATTTACAAAACAACGCCTTATCGGGTCAATACTTATCATCAGAGAAAACTCTGGATGTTTCTGAGTCGGTGAATAAATCCATAGGGCATATAGGACGTACACCAAGCAACTCTAACATTGTGTCTCATCTGGAACGTCCCCTTGAAGGATCATCAAGTGATCTTGGAACTCAATTTAGAAATTCGGGTCAGTCAATTTTACAAGGCAACGCCAGTACACTGTCGAGTCAGAGGTTCCTATTTGGAGGGAACCTGATTAATTCTGACTTGAGTCCCTTTATTACCTCATAAAACCATCATTTATCGGGAGAAATTACTACCGCCGTCCTCTCTCAAACACTCTCATATGATGAAAAAGCCAATAACTCCAAGATACCAGTTACGTCTGTGCCATCATCGTTGCGGAACCCAGATAGCACACTAGCAAGTTCTTCCTCGAGTAAGAAAGCACAATTTGAAGGAGGATTATTTAGTTTTGGAAATCAAACTTTAAATCAATGGCAGCCACCAAGCCACTCACTACAGCTACCGACAACCCAAAGAATAGGAAACACAACACCATCAAAAAGTGTTCCATTCGGAGGTACCATATTTGGTCCTTGCTTTACTGGTCAAAATGCATTACAGTTACCATATACATCTGGGAATGCACCATGTTTACAGTATGGAGCCAAATCTGCTTCTTCTGGATTGCTACCCGTTATAAACAAAGTGAAACAGTTAAGTGTAAATCCAAGTATTCCCAACCGGTTAAATGAAGTAGAAGCAAGTAGTAGCCATGCTAGAAGTAAAAAAATAAGTAGCTTCAGGTTCTAGTGTCTCGAAACTATCGTCTACGAGAGGACAATTTGCCTTGAAGAAAAAGAACTGCAACTAGCAAAACTTCGTATTGAGGAAGAATACATCAATAAAAAGTACAGTCTTTTAGAGGATATTGCATCCAGTAGAGGATCAGAACGTGATAATAGTAGAATATCAACTGAAAGCAGACAACGTACCGAGCAATGGGTACTCACGCAATCCACAAAGCCGGAAGAAACCAACCCGTTGAACACTGAGGCCGAATCCAAGGCTTCGCAAGCTCCACCAATTTCCGTGAAAAATAGAGAGTCTAGAAGGACATCCGATGACAATATTGAAAGCGCGAAAAATGAAGATTTGTTGTACATTACTCCTGGATAAGGCAGCACGAATGGTAATTTCAAAAAATTTACCAATCTTTGATGGTCAACCAAGAGAATGGCCGATGTTTATCAGCAGCTATGAGTCATCAGCCAGGAGCTGCGCTTTAACTAATGCTGAAAATCTGGACCGTTTAAAACACAGTTTGAAGGGGATGGCCCTGAAAGCTGTACAGGGTAGCCTCTTGCTTCCCGAAAAAGTCCCACAGGTGATTGCAACATTGGAGATGCTGTTCGGCAAGTCAGAGCAAATAGGCGTTTGACAGAATTTGACAGAGTTTGGCATCGGGTCAAACAATAAATTAATTTCATTTGGAGTCTGTAAGACCTTGATCTGTTGGTTAGAAGACTTTTTATCCCAAAGATCTGTCAGAGTAGTGCTGGATGGTGCCGTATCGGATAAATTCCCAATCCAAGCCGGTGTTCCCCAGGGTTCGGTTCTATCACCAACCCTTTTTCTGATTTTTATCAACGATTTGTTATCTATCACCACCAACCCAATATATAGCTTTGCCGACGACAGTACTATCTTCCATTCCTATTCATTTAAAAAACAGCCATCTAGTCTAACCACCAATTTTCATCGTAGAAAAATGGTTGAATCCTTGGATGTAGATCTTGAATTAATCCTGGATTGGGGTAGACGGAATCTTGTGACATTTAATGCTACGAAGACGAAGTCGTGTGTTTTGTCTCATAAAACCTCGCTATATAGCTGCAATGCAACGTTTTCCAGCCAACCAATAATAAACTCGCCTACGCTTAAGCTGTTGGGTACTAATGTCAATCACAAACTAAAATGGCATGATCATATTCTTTCTGTTGCAAAATTGGGATCCCAACGACTTGGTTTCCTGTGTCGCAGTAAAAGCTTTTTCTCTCCATCTGAAATTGCTACGATCTATAAGGCTTATATACGACCAATCCTCGAATTCGACTCCCATTTATGGGCTGCAGCACCTGAAACCTCTTTAAATTTTGTCGACAGAGTTCACAGACGTGCTTTAAAACTGATTGATGATCCAACGATAACATCGGGTATGGATTCTCTCCATCATAGAAGAGTGGTTGGAGCTCTTATACTATTCTACAGATACTACTATGGTAAATGCCCTAAAGAAGTCAATGATTTAATACCACCATTACGCAAATCGTCACGAGCCACAAGACAATCGTTGCATTCCCATAAGCATATCTTGGAGGCCACATATGTGAGAACACTTGACAACGTTTTTTTGACAAACTTATAATGCCCTAAATCCAATAAAATTATGGGATTTTTTGCATTAAATTTCTAGACAATGCTGTGTGTGAATTCATAGAATGGGGAACATTTCTATTCTAATTAACATCCTAAGTCACGATTGTATAGTCATTATTGATTGTTTCCAATCAATGTGAAATCAATGGCTGACACTTGGTCAATTTGTAGTCCTTGTAGCCCATTTTTATGGACTACAAGATTCTTTTTATTCTATTGTATTTCTAATGATTTCGCTTCACTTCACAAAAAGTTAATTTTTTCCATTAAAACAATTTTTGTTATAAAAAGGTCCTAAAATAATAAATTTATAATTAAATGAAATAAATTACAGATTCTAATAGGAAAAAAAACTTAATATGAAAAAAATGCATATTGCATGCAAGTTGTATGTTGCAAAAGTATATTGTTGCAATAACAACTTTGTGTTTTTTTTTTGATACGGAAACAACTTGTTATCATTTGTTATTGTATTTGTCCTGCCAATAAATATATTATTCCATATATGGAAATAACCAAACCTAGTCTGATTAACGGAGATTAACTGATGAAAATTTGAGGTTTTTTTTGGAAGAAAAATCGAAAGATGAGTTAGTTGGTTTTTGATTTTGTGTAAGATTTAATAAAAATTATCAAAATTAGCATATGAATATTTTGCTTGAAAACTTAATTAATTGAATTAAATCAAACCAATAATTTCACTAATCAAAGTAAAATTTACTTAAAGTTTAAGCTTGAAATTAAATTAAATTAAAAATTTTTTTAGTCTGATAGTTCTAATTTGTATTACTCAAAGTAATTTAAGTTTTGTTTAATTATGTTCCTTAAAGTTGTTATGTTTTGTTTAAATTGATATTGTGGTTCATAGTTTAAAATATCTAAACATATAAACAAAGCGAGAAACATTCTCGTAGCTATAAACATTTAAACAGTGGAACAAAGTGATTACGTCACAAACAAACAAATAATTTAGTGTTATAAATATACTAATAACAAAATCTTTAAGTTGAAATTTTTCATTAATTAACATTTATTTGAAGAGAAAAACAGTTTTATTCGATTCGTGATTTTATTCGTGAAACAAATAATCAAATTTCTAAAATATAATTTAAATTTTATACTACATTGTATGATCAAAGAAAAATGTGCTAAAAGGAAAAATAGTACAATATAAAACATATTTTTAAACAAATGTAACTAATTTATTGATTAATATGCCTACTAAAAATCTATTGGGATGCTAAACAGTTTTTAAAACAAGGATCTAACTTTAAAACAAGCAATAGTAAATTAAATAAAACAATAGTTTTTCAACGTTCGCAATCGACGATTTTATTTAAAAGAATTTCATCAAGAAACGTTTTGCTATAACGGAACTACCTGGTCAATAAACTTAAAATAAAGATCCAGTATAAGTGCAGCTAATCTATCAGTTAAGAAGGTCGTTAAACGTTTGCTGTCGAGGACATAAGAAATCAGCGTGAAAGTATGACATACATAGAAGCCAAAGGATTGACAACGAGATTCCAAACTGATGATCAGTAATTCAATAGTGAAACATAGATTTTAAAAATACTTATTAGTATTAACTATATTTAAATTATTCATTTGCTAATTTTTTCTTTTTCTTTATTTCGTAGTTTAATCCAACAGCTCACATTCTTCCACAAGCGCTTGCGGAACACAAATGGAGTAGCGTGGATCGCTTTGTAACAGGTTTTTTTTATCTTTAATTAGTTTTTTTATTCTATTATTTTGAAATTATTAGTTCGTAGTGTATTTCTGAATAGATAAATTATATTAAATTTGAATAATTTATTAAAATTTGGTCTCTTAAATTTTAGATATTAGTTTTTTTAATTCAATTTCATTTTGATTAGTTCTTTATAATTAATTATAATTTTCTTTTTCTTCTTATTAAAGTAACGAAAAGTTTAATTAATTTTGCTAAATAAATAATTATTAGTATGAACCACAATTTTCTTTGTTGAATTTTATTGTTTTGTTTCATAATAACATGATGTAGAAGTGTTTTTTTTCAATGTTCGGATTTTGTCTTATGTCCTAACTGCCCTACCTTTTTCCTTTTACTTCCTGCGATCTATAAACATTCGTTTAAGTCCAAAATTATTTCCCACGCCCACAACCAAGCAAAGTCGGAGCACCAGATCGCATTTGGACCTCTGAACGAGTGAAAATTACTCGTAACACGCTTCGTGCGCGTTACAGTTGGCGCCCAACGTGGGGCTCGAACCCACGACCCTGAGATTAAGAGTCTCATGCTCGAGGAAAGTTCCAGTTCCTGGAATAATCCTGTCACGATGGTCAGCAAGGCTAATGGTAAAAAAAGGTTTTGTCTGGACGCACGAAAACTAAATAACGTCACCGTTAAGGATGCGTATGGGTTACCAATAATTGACGGTCTTTTAAGTCGCTTAAAAGACACGTATTTTATCAGTACAATTGATTTGAAGGATGCATTCTGGCAGATCCCTCTTCATCCTGCATCCCGAGACAAGACAGCGTTTACAGTTCCTGGTCGGCCGTTGTACCAGTTCACGGTTATGCCGTTTGGACTGTGCAACGCACCACAAACTATGTGTAAGCTAATGGATAAAGTAAAGTAATACCGCATCAACTTCATGATCAAGTATTCGTGTACTTAGACGATTTGCTAGTCATATCAGCTACGCTCGATGAACATTTACTACTTCTTTCTGAAGTAGCACAACGTTTAAGGCAGGCTAAGCTTACCATAAACATTGAAAAAAGCAAATTTTGTCTCACATACACACGCTACTTGGGATTTGTTGTTGGTGGTGGTCGCTTACAGGCCGATCCAGGAAAGGTAGATGCGGTTGTGTCATTTCCTATTCCTAAAACTCCTCGCCATGTTCGGAGATTTCTGGGCATGTCGGGTTGGTATTCCCGTTTTATCCCAAACTACGCTTCTATTGCCTCTCCGCTAACCGATCTACTCGGTAAGAAAAAGTTTCTATGGTCTGATGCCTGTCAGAATGCATTTGACGATATCAAAAATAAACTGACTTCTGCCCCCGTTTTGGTACACCCTGATTTCCAACGCACTTTTTATATCCAATGTGATGCGTCAAAGAGTGGAGTTGGTAGTGTTTTGTTTCAGAAGGATAATGAAGGCTTCGATCACCCCATCGCTTTCTTTTCGTGAAAGTTAAACCGGTCTCAGAGGAATTATAACGTCACTGAGTTAGAATGTTATGCGGCCGTATTAAGTGTAAAGAAATTTAGACCGTATATTGAAGGTTACGAGTTTGTCATAATTAGTGATCACGCGAGTCTTCAATGGTTAAATCAACAAAAAGATCTAACAGGACGCTTAGCTCGTTGGAGTCTGAAGCTCCAGGGATTTAATTTCAGAATCATTCACAGAGAAGGGAAGAAAAACATAGTTCCGGATACTCTCTCTCGAACCTTTTCATCTGAAGCGTTAACAAAAGAAGATGTCGAGTCTCTTTGTCTAAATGATGATGCATTTCGGTCTCCTGGTTATGTGAGTCTTGTTGAAAAGGTTAATAATTTATCACACAAATGTAATTTGGTTGTACGAGATGGAAAGGTTTTCATCAAAGCAAATAATAGTGGTAATTTGGCTGATACTTTGTATCGTTTGTACGTTCCTGAACTATTAGTACCTGAACTTTTAAAATCACATCACGATTCTCCTTCAGCTAGTCACGCTGGCATTGAAAGGACATTTGAACGTTTACGTCGGTTATACTACTGGCCTAATATGTTTAGGGATGTTAAAAATTATGTGAATAAATGTGATATTTGTAAAACATGTAAAGCTCCTAATTATTCCACACGACCTCCAATGGGAAGCTTTCACATACCCACTATTCCTTGGCAACGTATATTTATTGACTTTCTTGGCCCATATCCAAGAACTCGATTGGGATTTTGTTATGTAATGGTTGTTATCGATCATTTTAGCAAATTTGTCATCTTAGAGCCATTAAGATCAGCTACGACACAGACAGCAATACAAGTTTTACAGAAAAGGATTTTTAATTTATTTGGTGTACCCGAATCTATAGTTTCTGATAACGGGAAACAGTTTATTTCTAAAAATTTTAAAACCTTCCTGTCGAAACTAAATATCGCACATATTCTCACCCCAAAATACAGCCCCCAATCGAATTCATCGGAACGAGTAAATCGAACCTTATTATCAGCAATACGATCCTATTTAAAAACTGATCATCGTGAGTGGGATGCTCATTTGGATGAAATTGGAGGTGCACTGCGTACTGCGTTTCATGATTCTATCGGAAAAAACCCATATTATGCTCTGTTTGGTCGACATATGATTAATCATGGTGATCAATACCAGGTTTTACGAGAACTACAATGTTTAGGAGAAGCAGACGTAGAAACATTGGATCCTTCAACGCACCTTGAATTAATGAAAAATGACATAATAGAAAGGTTACAACAATCATCACTACAGCATGCCAAGCAATATAACTTGCGGAGTCGTCATAGGTCATTTCCTGTGGGACATTCAGTATATGTCAGAAATTTTCCTCAGAGCGATGCCACAAAAAGATTCTCGGCAAAGCTCGCACCAAAGTTCATCAAAGCAATAATCAAAGAGAGGATCGGAAATGTTGCATATCGTTGTGTGGACGAAAAAGGTAGCAACTTAGGCGTATATCACCTGAAAGATATTCAAAATTCATACGCAAAGCATGTTTAGTTTTTCCTCTAATCCTTTATTTTATATCTTTTGCCCGGCTTGAGACTTCTCATGGGTCGTAGGGCAGCACCACGATTTGTAGCCCATTTTTATGGACTACAAGATTCTTTTTATTCTATTGTATTTCTAATGATTTCGCTTCACTTCACAAAAAGTTAATTTTTTCCATTAAAACAATTTTTGTTATAAAAAGGTCCTAAAATAATAAATTTATAATTAAATGAAATAAATTACAGATTCTAATAGGAAAAAAAACTTAATATGAAAAAAATGCATATTGCATGCAAGTTGTATGTTGCAAAAGTATATTGTTGCAATAACAACTTTGTGTTTTTTTTTTGATACGGAAACAACTTGTTATCATTTGTTATTGTATTTGTCCTGCCAATAAATATATTATTCCATATATGGAAATAACCAAACCTAGTCTGATTAACGGAGATTAACTGATGAAAATTTGAGGTTTTTTTTGGAAGAAAAATCGAAAGATGAGTTAGTTGGTTTTTGATTTTGTGTAAGATTTAATAAAAATTATCAAAATTAGCATATGAATATTTTGCTTGAAAACTTAATTAATTGAATTAAATCAAACCAATAATTTCACTAATCAAAGTAAAATTTACTTAAAGTTTAAGCTTGAAATTAAATTAAATTAAAAATTTTTTTAGTCTGATAGTTCTAATTTGTATTACTCAAAGTAATTTAAGTTTTGTTTAATTATGTTCCTTAAAGTTGTTATGTTTTGTTTAAATTGATATTGTGGTTCATAGTTTAAAATATCTAAACATATAAACAAAGCGAGAAACATTCTCGTAGCTATAAACATTTAAACAGTGGAACAAAGTGATTACGTCACAAACAAACAAATAATTTAGTGTTATAAATATACTAATAACAAAATCTTTAAGTTGAAATTTTTCATTAATTAACATTTATTTGAAGAGAAAAACAGTTTTATTCGATTCGTGATTTTATTCGTGAAACAAATAATCAAATTTCTAAAATATAATTTAAATTTTATACTACATTGTATGATCAAAGAAAAATGTGCTAAAAGGAAAAATAGTACAATATAAAACATATTTTTAAACAAATGTAACTAATTTATTGATTAATATGCCTACTAAAAATCTATTGGGATGCTAAACAGTTTTTAAAACAAGGATCTAACTTTAAAACAAGCAATAGTAAATTAAATAAAACAATAGTTTTTCAACGTTCGCAATCGACGATTTTATTTAAAAGAATTTCATCAAGAAACGTTTTGCTATAACGGAACTACCTGGTCAATAAACTTAAAATAAAGATCCAGTATAAGTGCAGCTAATCTATCAGTTAAGAAGGTCGTTAAACGTTTGCTGTCGAGGACATAAGAAATCAGCGTGAAAGTATGACATACATAGAAGCCAAAGGATTGACAACGAGATTCCAAACTGATGATCAGTAATTCAATAGTGAAACATAGATTTTAAAAATACTTATTAGTATTAACTATATTTAAATTATTCATTTGCTAATTTTTTCTTTTTCTTTATTTCGTAGTTTAATCCAACAGCTCACATTCTTCCACAAGCGCTTGCGGAACACAAATGGAGTAGCGTGGATCGCTTTGTAACAGGTTTTTTTTATCTTTAATTAGTTTTTTTATTCTATTATTTTGAAATTATTAGTTCGTAGTGTATTTCTGAATAGATAAATTATATTAAATTTGAATAATTTATTAAAATTTGGTCTCTTAAATTTTAGATATTAGTTTTTTTAATTCAATTTCATTTTGATTAGTTCTTTATAATTAATTATAATTTTCTTTTTCTTCTTATTAAAGTAACGAAAAGTTTAATT
>CAVNZG010000275.1:0-63821 GCA_963693315.1 Diogma glabrata
ATATATATATATATATATATATATATATATATATATATATATATATATATATATATATATATATATATATATATATATATATATATATATATATATATATATATATATATATATATATATATATATATAATATATATATATATATATATATATATATATATATATATATATATATATATATATATATATATATATATATATATATATATATATATATATATATATATATATATATATATATATATATATATATATATATATATATATATAAATATGTATAAATATATATATATATATATATATATATATATATATATATATATATATATATATATATATATATATATATATATATATATATATATATATATATATATATATATATATATATATATATATATATAACGATATGAGGTATAACGGAATTTAGCGGCACTCTCACGGTCGCATTTTTCGACCTACACCAAAATAATTTTCCGTGTATGTTTCGTCAAATAATGTCTTGGACAAGTTCGTGAACTGGCCATATCCGGGTACCGGTTAAGCGGCTAGAGCCTAAAAAGTCGAATAATCTAGGGCGCTATAACTTCCGTTTGAATAATAATATTATTGTATATAATAAAAAATATATAATAAAAAATATTGAATATTTGAATCTTTTTATCCAGATGACAGCCTTGGCGTTTCAGGTTCCTCAAAAATCAGCTGTTTTAAAAATTTACTAAACTTTGCTGTCCTTGATCTAGCTGAAATGGCCGAGCTCATATTTGAAAGCTTTTTCTGACGTACATAAAATATAAATCTTTCCAAAATTTTCAAAAAAAAATAGTTCAAGTTTAACGGTTGAGACCCTAGGACTGTTGAAATGAAAACAAACGCAAAAGACAATGCTTTCATCATGTTTCAGTTTATGTTATTTAAATTCATCTTAACTTTTAAACATACTTTTAAACTATAGCCTCAAAAAATTTCAGCTTTCTAACCCAAAAGGTTCCATTTTTATAAGCGTTATAATGAACCTCTTGCAAAAAAAATATGAAGCCATTTAATACCATAGAAAAATTATCAAATCTCTTTTGTTTTTATTTTTTTTTACTAAGTAACCGCTTGAAAAAAGATTAAATAAGAACAAAAAAACACAACAACAAAAGATGATTTTGAAATAAAATTGTGTGATAATGTTTGATTATAAATTATGTGTGTTTGTATAATTGTAGCTGTGACGTAGTTCATTTGATCTTTGGTGGATTTAATATGTTATTAAAAGTAGTTTAAACCAACTTAAATAAAACTGTTCCGAAATTGTATTGATGGAGTTAGTTCAGATAATGTATTTAATTTGGTTCGATAATTTTTTTGAATTATTCTGTTTCTACTTATATTTTTTATTTAAACTAATCTGACTTATCTAATTTTATTTGGACACAAAACTGTCTGACCCCGAAATCTACCTATTTCTAGCGGATATACCTGCCATTTTTTAGAATCAGCTGGTCCTTAAACGTCGAGAAATGCCAAAAAAGTGGGGGTAAGAATTTGACTTTGAGCTCATGAATGTAATACTTAGGTCTTTCAGACCGAAGTAATTCATGATATAAGGCCAAAGAAATATGTTTTCATGGAAATAGTTATTAACTTTATTGAACTACATGAACTTGCATCCAATATAAGGATATAACACTTTATATTTTAAATAAACCTCATTCTGTTGTCAGGACAATGTTACTGAGTACTAAGTAGTTGTCCCAATCACGGTGAAATTGTTTGAAAATATCTTTTCTTTGCATGAATAATAAACTGCCAACTTCGAGATGAGGTTGTCATTAATTCAATTATTTTTTCAGTGTAAGAATTTCATCGCTTAAATCAGCGGCTTTTTTCCATGTAAAGGAAAAAATCCAAGGCATACTTCCTTGATTTCCACTTTTCTACCATCAATTTACACATAACGAAACACTTCTGATATTTGATCAATATGTGAAATGTCAGGTGTGCTATCAAACATAATTCCAAAATATTTAACCGATTTAATTTCGTTGACAAGCTCAAACTTTACGTGGTTCGCTAAAACATTTATGAACTCATTTTGTATATCAGGTGACAAATAGGATACTTTTGGTGATTTACCATGCTCCAAATTCAAAATGTGTTCTTTTAACACTACATCATACTTTGACAATAGATTGACTAGTTCTAAAAAATTGCCTTTATTTGAAGAATTTTGTCGTTCATCATGTCAATGAAATGCTAGGTTTTGTTTAGATAAAAACAAAGTTATATCCAATAATCTGGATAAAAGATGTTTCCACTTCTGTTTTTCATTATATATTAATTGCAAGGCTGCGTTTCCTATCGTTTTATGAAATTTTAACCTCATTTCCAAAGTTTGCCACTTTTAAAAATTCTCCAGATTGAAGTTTCATGGTCGGTTACTTTGAGATTTAGTTACCACCACTTCTGAAATTCAGTCGTAGATTTTGTATTTTTACTATTGGTGACAGCTGGGGCAGTACAGGTTATTATTTAAAGGAGAATAAACCATCCATTACCGCAGAATTTTTTCACCATAAAGCATCACTTTATAATACTATTCTTTAGAAAGATGGCGAACATCACCTTTTATGTCCAACCCGTGTCTAGATACAGTAGCAAACGACCCTTCTCTATTTTGAAAATATTCACTTCCTTTTTTTATGATTTCAATGCGAACATTATCAGAGACGAGTATATTCAAATGTGATACATCTCTTAAGTCCTGAAGTGATTCACCCATGCAAATGCTGTCTTCTATAGTAGAAGCATTAGCAGCATTATCACTGTCATTTTCAGTATTTCTTTATAATTCGTCTTCATCATCGGTTATCATTATTAATTCTGTATTGTCGCTGATGCTTTCCGAAGATGAGCCAATATTCTCTGAAACATTCGTTGCATCAGTTTCTTTTGATGAACCTTGGATATCATTGGGTTTTGTAACACATTTATAGATGGATCCAGATATGCTCTGAACTGCATCTATTTTAGCCTGTTTGGTCTTTCTCTTCTGGAACCCACTTTTTCTTTAAGAAGTATGAACTCCTCGTGGCATATTTATTTTTTAGGGTATTCGCTAAACGAAATCTAAAAAAATATTTTTAATTATAGTAGGTATCAACAAAGCATTAATTCTAAATATATTTGTAAGATACATATAAGTCTAGTTCATAATAAGTATAGTAGAATTTTTTGCCAGCGAATTTTTGACAGATACGACGCAGCAAGAGATAAAAGATGAGACAAAGAGTATAACAGAGATGTATTATTTATTTTGGGATAAATTTGTTTTCAAAACAATTATATTAGTTAAATTTCTACTTCTAGTTCGTACCATTTGTTTGTTGTGAAATTTGTTTCCATAGGCGTCGTTATTTTTATTATAATTATTTTTAATTATCAAAATTTTGTTACATTGGCTACAAAATCATTAATATTTTTACTTGTTTTTGGTTTTCTATTATAATTGGATGAATTTCAATAGTAATTTATTAATTTTATGCATTTTTTTTGTCCATTTCAATGGAACCCCAATAGTTTTAATATTTTAATCGAGGCACTGAATGTGCAAACAATATGCGCATGTGCATGCGCATGTGCAAACAATATGCGCATAACAAACAAATTTTGTGTTCGCTGGCAAAAAAATTCTACTATACACTGTGTTAATGACTAAATACATCTTCAAGAAAATTAATTTATTTAAATTTCCTTGTAACAACTTATATTAAATAATGTTTGATAAAATGGAATATACAAATCATATGCCTAATATTATAAGGAACTATTTAAAACAATATAAATATGAAATCCTAAAAGATATTTTAAATAAAGAATTAAAACCAAACTTAAATATCCGATTAGAATCATGCTCAATAATTTACAAAATTAATTGTGATTTTTATGAAATATTTTACATCGGGAAAACCGGAAAATGTTTTAAAGATTGATTTAAGGAATACCTTCTTAAGAAGAAAAATAAACAAAATTTAAAGTCTATTTTTGCAAACCATTTACATAGTTAATAACAATAGCTACACCACTTTTAAAAAAATTTGAAGGCTTTACATTTATGTAGCCAAGGATCTCTAAAAGAATCACTTGATGAGTTTGAAATTTACAAGGGATTTAAAACTCAACAAAATGTAATTTTAAATGATAAACTTTCATTTAATTCAAATAAAACTGAAAACAAACAGTATGAGTATGTATCTACCTATAAAAATTTGCAAAACTGCATTAATTGCATAACTGCGATTTTATTCCATAGTAATTATTTTTGTGTCCATTGAAAAACGATGAATTCCAATTTATTCATTGACTTTCAAGATAAAGGAAAAATAGTAGTTTAATCAATGAGTGAATAATGAAGTAGTTTATTCTCAAGCAAAAGTTTAAAATTCGAGCGAGGCACGAGCGAGAATTTTAATTTGCGAGAGAATAAAATTCATTATTCACGAATCGATTACAATACTTTATTCTCTGACAAAGATTTTATTATAAAAAAGAATTGTGTATTATAAAAATTAAAAACATTTTCTTCAATTAAAACAATAAATCTTTATTGTTTTAATTGATAAATCAAATTTCTTAATAAAAAAACCCTGATGATAAAAAACGCCCTTCTCATACAATCAACCAAGTTCAACTAAACGAAATAAGAGAATTACTCAAAATTTGATTTTTGAACAAAACTTATCAAAGCAAATGTGATTATAATTTGAAAATAATTTTAATGAAATCAAAATAATTTGACCAATTGGAATCATACCAATTGAATAAAAGTTTCATTAGGCAATAGGTTAAGTTCATTAGGCTATAGGTTAAAAAACAATACAATAATACATACTATTATTATCGAAAAAACATACAAATAAAGCTGATATAATTAAATGGAAGAGAATAAAAATTATTTTGAGATCATTTACAAACACGGTGATTTGATTGTTTATTAGTTTCCTTAGGTGTTTTATTTGTTTGAAATGTAAAACATATATTACGTAGTAAAGTTAAGCTGATATTTTAGAAATAATTTTGGAATAGAGACATAATTTTGGAATAGAACAGAACTCAAGGGTGCCACCCTATCGACACAGGGTGCCACATTATCGACGTAAACCACCTTTCCTATACAAAATGCTAAAGAATCATTCTTGCAAACTAAATAATATACCGTAAGAAAAAAGTCAATATGGTATCTATAGGAATATTCAAAGCTATTGAGTAATTGTGGTGATGGTATTCAATGCTCAACATGTTGATTCAATTCGATTAATTGTGTTAAAATTTTATTTCACGTAATAACTCAAAAATTTGAAAAAGTAGAATAGATTCTTTTTTAACCAATAGAACACATTTATAGGAAACATTTATAAGTTATCACAATTTATAAATTAAAATTATATGGATAACCCAGGGCCGGCGCTTCCATGGAACAGTACGAACAGTTTGACGGGGCACTAAAATTGGAGGGCGCCAAAACCCAATTAATAAAAATAAATTTAAAATAATAAAATAAATATTTTAATTACCGAAATTTATTACCAAAAATTTTTTTTTCACTGTGTAAAAATTCTTAAATTTTTTTTGTGAAATTTCTTTCAATGCAATCTTTGGCATTCAGGAGTGGGTCAGACAGGTTATACGACAAAAATAATGGTAATTTTCTCAAATTAGTAGAAGAAATTGCTGAATTTGACAATGTTCTTTCAGAACACCTACGACGGATAACTAATAATGAGACGCAAAACAAATATTTGTATAAAAGCATCAGAATGAACTAATTTCAATCGTGTCTAAAGTTATTCAAAATAAAATCGATGATATGATAAAAGGTGCAAAATATTTTTCGATAGTTGTTGATTGTACTCCAGATCAGAGCCGCAATGAACAACTATCACTTATGGTTAGAGTTGTTCATAGAAATCAAAACAAACATGAAATTAAGGAGCTTTTTATGGGTTTTTTAAAAGCTACAGATACGACGGGTAAGGGCTTAACGAATTTAGTTTTAGACCGACTAACTTCTCTAAAATTTTCAATTAGTGATTGCAGGGGGCAAGGCTATGATAATGGCTCCAATATGAAGGGAAAAAACATTGTAATGCAAGCTCAAATTAAACAAATAGAACCCCGAGCATTTTTTGTGCCATGCGCATCACATTCAGCTAACCTAGTCCTTCTGGATTCAGTTCAATGTTCACTTCAAGCTGTAAATTTTTTTGATACTGTCCAATGTTTATATGTTTTTTTTCTAGTTCTGTTTCCAGATGGGACATATTGAAACAGAATGTGAAAATATTAACTCTCAAGCCACTTGTACGACAAGATGGGAAAGCCGAATAGAAGCTTTAAAACCCTTAATGTGTAGTTTAGGTAATATTTATGTCGCTTTAGTTCAAATAAGAAGTGACAAGGATAAGGACGGAATAACAAGAAATAACGCGAATAGTTTATCTCTCAAATTTATTCAATTTGAATTTATTTGTTCAATAATTATTTGATATAATATTCTTGATAAAATTAATATGAGCAATTTCACGAAGATTCAACAACGTTTTGACTTGACCCCTTTTAATTTTGATTATTTTTTGTTTATAGATAGTCTTTCATAAATAAAAAATACAACTTCTATTAGAATTTTTTTTTCGACCAGGGGTCTTCACAGGGTGCCCCTCAATTTTTTGTTATTTTGTGATGTGAGTGCATTTTGACGAGCGATTGTAGAAAAACTACTGAATCGATTTTCATAAATGATATGTCGTTGAATAGGTATTAGAACAAAGTTTTTAAAAATGTACACTGTTTAATTTTTTGAAATAATTTTTAACGGTGTAATATAAGAAAAAAACGGTGTAATTGAAAAATTCGGAAAGATAAAATTCGTTGTGCATATGTCTGTCGGGAATAAGTTTTTTTTTTGTTCTGAAGGAAAATTATAAAAATGGCGTTATAAACTAAGAGATATTTTTTATGTTAAATATCAAATATTTTATTATTAAATGAACTTTTTAAAATATTATAAAAATTATATTTGTAGTACAATAAATAAAATAAATACAATTGTTAAAAATGATTTACTTATTTTACAAACAGAAGTTCCTTTTGAATAGGAAAACACTTCTGCAATTAATTTCTTTGTATTAGATGGCATAAAAAAGGAAATGTTTATTTGTCACTTTTAGTAATCACTTGTCACTCTTATAAAAAATAATTTGACAGTCTCGACTGCAAACAAAAAAGCCGTATAAATCAGTGTTGCAAAACGAAAAAAAAATTCGTAACGTTATGCATTTCGTTTTTATAACATTATATTTATTTTTTCGGTACGTTATTTCGTTATGAAACAGAAAAATATTATATTTCGTTATGCTATAACGTTATAGTTACGTTATTTTAAAATTAAATGTTATGTTTAAAACTAACCTATTGCAATGTACAAAATTCGAAAATCTCCAATGAACATTTACTTTTTGCATGCAAAATTAGAAAAATATTAATATTTTTCAAATTTTGTTATTATTATATTAATATAAATTTAATATTTTTCAAATTTTACATGCTTATTAATATAAAATTAATATTTTTCAAATTTTGCATGCAAAAAGTAGTAAATCGTAGTAAAATAAAATTAAATAACAGAATATATGAAACAATATGCATTCAGCATAAATATATTCCTTCTCAAAATTATTCAAAACACCTGTGATGCAGAAACGGCTAGTGCAGACTTGAAATTACTTGAAATATACATGAAATTTTATAAAATGTTCATTATTTTGTTACAAATATCAAACAATTTTATCATTACCAAAACCTTCAGTTCAAGCGTCCACAGTAATTGAAAAAGAGCAGATAAGTTGGATTTTATAAAACCGATTTTTGCGCTTTTATTTCCATATAATTATACAAATAGTATATCAAAAAAACGAAATCAATATTAACGTTATCGTTATGTTTTACGTTATTGTAACGCAATTTAATTTTTGAAACGTTATGAAAGTAAACAATACTAATAACGCTATTTCATTTCGTTATTTCGTTTTTGCGTTACGTTTCGAGTAACGTTTTGCAACACTGGTATAAATAACTAAATATATTTAGAAACTTTTGACTGGAGAAGTATTATGTTCGTATTATGTTATTATGGAATCATAAAGTAAAAGATTGTATTTTAACATTAAATTACAAATATTTTATTATTGAATAAACTTTTTAAAATATCATACAAATTATATATGTGAAAATAAATATAGTTATTAAAAATTATTTACTTATTTTACATTCAAAAGTTTCTTTTGAATTGGAAAACATTTTTGCATTTATTGTTTTAGTATTTACTGGTACAAAAATTTTTGAGTTCCACTTATAGTAATCGCATTTTTATATCGATTTTGTAATTTTTTTTTGTTAATTGATATTCATTTTTATCGGCGTATCCAAAGTTCATGGTAGATTCCCATTTTAAAGCCCATTCGAAAAGTTTTTTTGGTGTATCAATAATATCTTTGCTCCCTATACTATAACGGTGTGCAGCACGCTTCAGTGTACCACCAATTCCATCACAAGGTCCCTTTCCATGGCTGGTAGCATGAAAATGCCATTCAGCATCAACCTTAAAGTCTTTTTTATGGTGGCATAAGTAATTAACTTATGATGGTTATGTTTATTTTTGAATTGAGAAGGTGAACCGTCAGTGTTATAAATTATTTTTGTAATATTAGAATTTATATGCGTTTTGATGAAATCATAAGTTTTGTAATGAAAAGATGGACTGTAGTACTGTTGTGATCGTTTATATCCGAAATGAGTATAAAACTTCGGTGCTGTATATATTCACTTGTGGCACTTTTAAAATAAATGACAAATGGATGAATAGTAGCTTGTGAATTATTATAATAATAGCCTTGAACCGCATTCTGAATTATGAAGCCGTAGTTTTCAGAAAAATCCCCTTGAAGGAAGCACTCTCCTGCTTCTAATTTTCTAATTTCTAATTTTTTTTTTCCTCAACGAATGTAGATTGGTGTTTTGCTATAAAGTTGTGTGGTATCAAAATTTGTAAACGGTAAATAAATTTTTTCATAAATTTTTCTACAGTTTCTATTAAAGTATCCAAATTGCATCGATCAGTGATATTCCATTGTTGATATTTGACTTGAAGGATTCCTTTAACGTCAAAATCATTTAGTAATTTTTCTTCTAGTTGTTGAAGTTTTTTTGAACATTCATTGCACTTCAAATTATGACAATCTTCTGTTAATTTACCACATGAAACAAATTCAATTAATGTTTTATAATTTTGGAAAGCAGCATCAGTAATCCAAGACATCTTAGAGTGTTGAATCATTAGTTTTATAGTTTGATGTATGGTACACACGCACACATTATGAACTCCTTGGGATAATTTTATACATTCTTGTGGCATAGCAATAAGCGCTTTTGTGTTTTTATGCGCTCCTCTCCTTTTTTAAAAGATGTTGCATCTCGTTTGCCTGGCAATAATCTACTGATTTCATCACTTTTATAGAACTGCTCCACAACATTTATATCTGTTGTGGGTACACCTCTTTTATCCGTCGCAGATGAATGATGAAAATTATTTTCATGTAGAGTTTTACTTTTTTCAACCAAATGACGCGTAGCATTACTACCAAATATATCTTGAATCTCCTGCATTTTCATTTCTTGCGGTAAAATTGACAACATTTTTTGTTTTTCAGCATAATCCCGATTGTCGAAATGTATCTTTAGGTTTCTAATAATTTCTTCATAACGTTGCCTTATTTTTGCATTTTCAGACAACTCTAATACTTCTCCAGTCAAACGTTCCTGAATAGACTTAGTTATTTGAACTGCTTTTTGTTTTCTGTAGTCGAGGCTGCCACACAAATTTATTTTAAGAGGTGAAAGATGATCCGATATATGCGGCACAATATGTTTGTTTAAATTATTAATTAACTCATCACGCTCTATGTTAATCAAGTTTGGTGTTTGAACATAATCTCGATTAAAGCTGGCACCAATCACTTGATCGGTTAGCATTTCATCTGATGTTTCATTTGAAGATGCGTCATTGGATACTGCATCGTCACCCACTGTTAGTGATGTTGATAAATCTGAACCAGAAGGTAGTGTTGACTGTTTGACTAAACTAAAATAACAAGATGAACATATTCGCTTATTCTCCATTGCACTAATCCCAAGAACATATAAATGTTGTCGAACTTTCTCTGTGATTTTCCTTTTATTTGAAGAACACTTAGAATTTGAAAATTGTTTAACGCATTTATATTCACTCATTTTAGAAAAATTAAATTTTGAAAGTTTTTGTTAAAGTAATAGAAATTAACTGATAGTAGCCAATTTAAAACTTCGTTTATATAACAAAAATGGGATTAAAAATAGTAATGCAGGCATCAATAAAGATTATATACCCCTATTTTTTATGACCAAATATAATTACTCTACATTTACTACTCTACAGCATCTATTCAACCTTTTGAAATCTTTGTCTTAATTACAGCCATATATAATTTAAAATCCTTAAGATGGTTTTTATTTATTTTTAATCCATATTAGTTTGCGCCTATATTCACTTAAAATTAAAAGTAGGATTTTCAAATTTTTCAATTATGCATATCTAAAAAAACAGCCTCCTTTTAAAGGATTAACGGATTAACTTTCACAGGTAAATAAAAACAAGCTTCAATTTTATTTTTAAATAAAATAAAAAAGTGGGATTAGCTGCTAGCGTCATCTTTTAAACTTGTTTTCTTATGTAACACCGTTGAATAGGATTGAAAAACTAACAATGCATAATTTCAAAAATTTCTTTTTAACACCTATTCTACGACATATCATTTATATTGTTATTATAATTATATTATTATATTTCAAAATATAATAATTTATATTATTATATTTAAAAAAAATTCTACGAGAAGTCGTATTTTTCATTTATCAAAGGCTATCTATAAACTAAAAATAAACCAAATTAAAAAGGGTCGAGTCAAAATGTCGCAAAATTTTGCTGAACTTGACTGAAATTACTTTTTAAAAAGTTCATTTAATAATAAAATATTTGATATTTAACATAAAAAAAAATCTGAATCTAAAAATCGCCATTTTTATAATTTTCCTTCAGAGCAAAAAAAGCTTATTCCCGACAGTTATATGCACAACGAGTTTTACCTTTAAAACAAAAAATAACGCGTGTCCTAAACTTTTACAAGTTGTTAGATATAAAATAAGCTTCAATTTAGTTTAAAAAAAAAAAGGCTATGCCAACTTTTTTTCAATTACACCGTTTTTTTCTTATGTTACATCGTTAAAAATTATTTCAAAAAACAGTGTACAACAGTGTACATTTTTAACAGTGTACACAGTGTTAACAGTGTACATTTTTAAAAACTTTGTTCTAATCTTATATATTAATACGCTAATGCAAAGTTTTGTGGAACCTAACCTTTTATTCGAATTTTGATTGATTTCAAATTTTCAGTGCTATCTGATATTATTGTAACTTAGGTCTGGGATTGGGATTGGGATTTTTCGGATCATAAATAAAAAAGTTATTATATACGAAAAACTTTTTATATACATATGCATTATAAGTGTGCATACATACAAAAACGAAATTAAAAATTTATTTTATTTTTTTATATTTTCTTTTTTATATATTAGCTATCGAACAACGAACAACAAAAACGAAACTTAAAAATTTATTTTCTTTTTTATATTTATTTTTTCTCATCTCAGTAGTTTATTTATTTCCTTAGAAGTGAATAAACGTACATTTATTTCATTTCGAAACGTAATTTCATTTCGAAGTTTTTCTTATGCGTGAGATAGGTTTTGAGTTAGATCGTGTTATCGTGTTATTTTTTTATATTTTCTTTTTTATATTTTCTTTGGTAGTGGGTAGTAATAAACGTATTGTATGCGTTCTAATATAATTTCAGTGTATTTCATTTCAGTCGTCTTTTGTCTTTGTACATGGAAGGTTTTCGATATTATTTCGATTATTTTGTTTATTGATATAAAGATATTTGATAATTGATATAAAGATATTTGATATTGATATAAAGATATTTTGTTTATTGATATAAAAATTGATATTATTTGTTTGATATTTTTGATATATTGATATATTTATTTATTTCGATGCCAAGACCACGTCGTAAACGATTGGATGTGAGTGGTAGATCGAGTCGTCGGAATAAAAGAGATCATATTCGTAATATGCGTAATAATGTTGATTTTATGAATGATGAAATGAATGGTAATAATGATGGAATGAATGCTGAAGCTGATGTAGGAATGATCGTTGTGAATGATGAAGTGAATGTTGATGATATGAATGGTGTCATGAACGGTGTCATGAATGGTGTCATGAATGTTGCGAATGAAGAAATGAATGATGATTTAGAATTGAATGTGGTGAATGATGAAAATCCCTTTGTAATTTTGAGCGATTCGTTCAAGTGTGCCTTGAATGTGATTCCAGGTAACTTTGATTCGTATGTTTGTGGTGCTTTGGATATGAGTTGTCGTTTTTGTCATGCCAAACCTTTTGCAAGAGAAGTTACTTCAAATAATAATGAAGCGTTTTCTTTGTGTTGCCATAAAGGCAAAGTCAATTTACCTCCTCTTTCTGAAAATGCATTTTTCTCTAATATTTTCGAAGGATTGAATTCAAATGATAATGCTATAAAAAAACGTTCTAAAATTTTTCTTTCAAATATTCGTTCCTATAGTTCTGCATTTGCAATGATCAGTTCTGAATGTAATATAGCGGATCCTACTGCACGTGGTATTTATCATTTTAAAATTCATAATATTTTTTTTCTACACCCGTACTATAAAAATACACTTCTATGACCAAAATCCGTTTTATAATGATATTCATTTCGATACAGATTTTATTACGATACAGATTTTTAATCAATAGACAGAAACCCATAGTTTTTCAATCAAACATGCTATGCATTTGACGTTTGTTGAAATTTTCGTATGAGAAAAAAATTGAACTTTGAAATTTGAAAATTGAAATTTTCGTTGTAATTTTCGTTCTTCGTTATTTACCGGGTGTAGAAAAAATAGCGTATGCCACTTTCATGTAATGGTTATTAATACACTCGCATATACCATACGAAACTCGCCTACGGCTCGTTTCGTATCCCGGTTAATGCTCGTGTATTAATAACCGTCATTACATGATCGTAGCATAATATACTATTATCATCGTACTTATGGTCGACCTCCAATGTATGCACAATTATATTTTTATGATGTTGATACTGCTGCTAATATGAGAATGAATAGAAATGCCAATGTATGTGAAGTTTTTCTTATGCGTGAGATAGGTTTTGAGTTAGATCGTGTGAATCCTTTTGTTCGTTCTTTCAAATCAATGCATGAATTTTATGAAAGACCTGAGAATGTTACTGCTGATGTGTCAATGGTTATAAAAGTTAACAGAGAATGTGATATTCGTCGTTTTAATGATGCTGTTCAAACTGATGTGGCTGCTATTTTTAAAAATGATGATGGTGAACCACCTTTTGAAAGAAATATGATTTTTTTTTCAAAAAATGCAAATGAAATTCGTTCTGTTTCTGTCCTTGATTCTTCTTTGGATCCTTTAGCTTATCCTTTTTTGTTTTTAAATGGTAATACTGGGTGGCACGTTAATATTCCACATAATTTAGTTTCAACTTCACGTGCTAATGTGTCACGTACAAAAGTTACAATGTTGCAATATGCATCTTATCGCCTTGCTATACGTGATGGTTTTAGTCTTTTGCATCGTTCTCAAAAATTATTTCTTCAATGGATTGTTGATATGTATGTTCGTATCGAAGGTACACGGTTTCATTACATTCGTTCAAATCAATCTGCTCTTCGTGCTGATTTGTACAATAATTTAACAGATTTCTTGCATCAAAATCGCAATGGCGATGATAATATGCAAGTAGTTGGTCGTAAAGTAATTTTGCCATCTTCTTTCACCGGTTCACCACGTAACATGTATCAAAATTACTTGGATGCAATGTCTATTGTACAACATTTCGGTAAACCTTCTTTATTTATAACAATGACATGTAATCCTCAATGGGCAGAAATTGTTGATAATTTGAGTAATTATGAGTCTTCGAATTTTCGTCCTGATATTGTTGTGCGTGTGTTTAAAGTGAAACTTAAAGAGCTCATAGATTGTTTAATGAAAAAAAAGATTTTCGGTTCTGTCAAAGCACTTATATATTCCATTGAATTTCAAAAACGTGGTCTTCCACATGCTCATATTTTGTTAAATTTATCAGATGAAGATAGAATTGATGGAAATGAAATGATTAATAAATTTGTATGTACTGAAATCCCTGATCCCATTCTTTTTCCTAAATTACATGAATATGTGAAACGTCATATGATGCATGGATCATGTGGTGCTCTAAATCCCAATTCTGTTTGTATGAGAGATGGTAAATGTAGTAAGAATTTTCCAAAACCTTTTTCTGAAAATACTAAAGAATCTGTGAATGGTTATCCTTTGTACCGTCGACGTGATAATGGTATGAGTGTTGATGTACGTGGTGCATCTCTTGATAATAGATATGTTGTATATAATCCTTATCTTCTTGCAAAATTCAATTGTCATATTAACGTTGAAATATGTACGACTGTTAAAAGTGTGAAATATGTTTACAAGTATGTATATAAAGGGTATGATTCTGCCAATGTTGAATTGAGAGTGAATGGAGAGAATGCAGTGAATAATGATGATGCGATTGTGGGAAATGAAATTCAAGATTTTTTGAATGGACGGTATGTTGGTTCGACTGAAGCTGCTTGGCGCATATTTGAATTTCCAATGCATTTTCAATCTCATACAATTATTCGACTTGATTGTCATTTCATTTGCCTAATAGACAAAATGTTTATAACAGGAATGGTAATGTGGCTGGTGCAGTCGCAAATGTATCAAGAACAAAATTGTTAGCATTTTTCCATTTGAATTCCATTGATAATTTAGCTAATGAGTTTTTGTATACAGAATTACCATTACATTATGTTTGGCATGATCAAAGTAAATCGTGGAAAAGAAGACAACGTGGGGCTGATAAAGTTGTTGCTCGATTATATATGGTTTCTCCAAAAGATATAGAATTGTTTCATATGCGTTTACTTCTGTTGCATGTTCGTGGTCCAAGATCTTTTTCTGATCTACGTATGTATGAAGGTGTTGAGTACCCTACTTTTGTTGCAGCATGTGAAGCTCGAGGTATTGCAACAAATGATAATGAATGGCGTGAATGTTTACTTGAAGCTTCAGAAATTCAATCACCAAAACAGTTTCGTCAATTATTTGCATTTATCTGTGGTTTGAATGTTCCTCCGAATGCTTTAGCTTTATGGATTGAATTTAGAAATAGTATGATTGAAGACTTTTTACGAAATTACGATGAAGATGTGTCTATTAATCGAGCCTTGATTGAAATTAATGAAATTCTTCTTACACATATGTCATAATACTTCATGTGGTGATCTTGGTCTTCCGATTCCACAATATAACTTACAGATTGGCGAAGTAGGTCATAGAATGTATGAAAATGCAAATAATGAGCAACGTAGTGTGATTGATATTGTTTTGCGTGAAGCTCAATTCCATGATACTGGAAGTAATGTTTTTTTCTTGACAGCTCATGCAGGTTGTGGCAAAACTTTTGTTCAAACGGCAATCATTCATAAATTTAATTCATTAAATCTTTCGTGTATTGTAACTGTCTTCAGTGGTATTGCATCAACTCTTTTGATTGGGGGGCGAATTTTGCATAATGTTTTCAAATTACCAATTCCATTATTAGAGAATTCAATGCCAAATATAACTCCAAACAGTGTACATGGCACATATATTAATAATGCATCAATCATTATTATAGATGAAATTTCAATGTATTCTATTCATGCTTTAAAATTAATTGGTCGTTTGTTAAGAGATTTTACTCCAAACGAAGAAAATAAAAATAAACTGTTTGTAGGTAAAACTCTTTTACTGAGCGGTGACTTTCGTCAAATTCTTCCAGTTATACCGCATGGCTCACGTTCTATTTTAATTGAAAATTGTATTACATCTTGGCAAGAATTTATTAACTTTAAAATTTTGAAATTAAATCAAAACATGAGAGCTCTCCCTCATGAAATTGAATTTGTAGAATTTCTTAGAAGACTCGGTAATGGTGATATGCAAAGTTTTCCACAGTTTGGTTTAGATATCATTGAAATTCCTCATAATTTGATTGCCAATCCAGACAATATTATTGAAGACATTTTTGGAAATATTTCTGATACAATTTTATCTGATGACATTTTGAGTTCCGTCATTTTAGCCCCCAAAAACAATGATTGCAATGAAATCAATTCTAAAGTCTTGAGTATTATGCCAGGAGAGGAGAAAGCATATTTTAGTTTTGATAAAGTTGTTTGTGATGACATTCGTGAGCAGAACAATTTTCCAATAGAATTTTTAAATAAATTGAGTGTAGGAGGTTTGCCACCTCATAAATTAAATTTGAAAGTGAATTGCATTGTTCTCCTCATACGTAATTTAAATACAGGTCAAGCATTAGTAAATGGAACACGAATGCGTGTAAAAGTTATGCACTGAAATTCAATAGATTGTGAAGTTTTGACTGGTGTCATGCGAGGTGTACGCATTCTAATTCCACGCATTCATTTGACTTATTCTGGAACTCTTCTTCCATTTAAATTTCAAAGAACTCAATTCCAATTTGCTATGACTATTAATAAATCTCAAGGTCAGACATTCAACAGAGTTACCATTTTACTTAAAGAACCTGTATTCACACATGGTCAATTGTATGTTGCTGCAAGTAGAGTGCGTGCGTTTGAATGTTTGAAATTTTATATTTATGATACATCTGACCAAGGTCATTTGTTCAAAAATGATAGAGTTTTCACAAAAAATATCGTCTTCCCAGAAGTCATTGTTACCTGATTTCTTCTCACTTTTCTCAAAAAGCTTTTCCTCTTTTATGAGTACTAGGAGGGCCCGGCGTGCTTCGCTACGCTTATAAATAAAGTTTTTGCGATCAGCTTTCCGAAAAACTGGGATTTATCCTTTTGACCTTCATATTTTTACGGATACCGATTATTTGTCGAGCATTATAACGGACCCTCAACCCCGAAAATGAAGAGGTATTAGAAGAACCTGGGGCTATTTCGGTTAGGGAAACTAGAAACCATCGACCTCAGAAATCTCTTCGAAAAAAGAAACTACTGATATTATCAGTTCAATAGTCTCATGTGCTGGAAAAAGGACAGAATTAACTCAATCCACATCAGAAGGTTTTATTCTACCAGAAGTAATTCGGGGATATCCAAAAGCAAAAGAACGTAAGTGCTCAAAAAGGAGAATGAAGGGTAAAACCATAATTGCGACCGATACACCCGAAAAAAACAAAATAAAATTGAAGCAGAAAATTGTTAAACCAGGTAAACCGAAGGCTCGTAAAAAGCTACTTGTGCAGACTGAATCTTCAACTGACAATAATATTAAACTAATTGACACATCAGAGGATGACGACAACTTTGCTGAGGAGCCTTTGTTGGTCGAAAACGAGTTATCCATATCAAGCGTTCCCGAAGAAGAGGATTTTGTTCTTGTGGAATTCAAGACTAAAAAGAATATTATTTATACTACGCGGGGCGTATTATTGAAAAGATTAACAAAAATAATGATTTCCAAGTAAGCTTTCTACGAAAAAAAAATTACAATAAATTTATAATGCCCGATGTTCCAGATTTTTCTATAGTTAATATAACCCGTATTAAACAAAAACTACCGACTCCAAGTTTTATTAGAGCCACACACAGACAAAAATCATATTATATATTTGATATTGATTTATCTATGCTCAACGTTTTATAAATCTGTTGTTTATTTAATTGAAATTTGTTTAATTTGCACTGCTTTTTCATTTTAAACCGAATTAATTTTGATGTTTTGTAATATGCAATTTATTTACATAATTATATTCTAAGACTTGAATACAGTTAAATAAAAATACTGAATTACTTAAATACTTGTTTCTTTTGTTAAATTGTTTTAATAAATACAATTATACTAAAACTAACTAATATTTTTTATTTCAACTGAATATGGTCCAATGTTACCCATGGCATGGTTCATTGTTACCCATTGGTGAGTAACAGTAAGCCATTTGACCTTCTTCCATAAAACTATTTTTTGTGTTCCGTAGGTTAATAATTTCTAATAATTAAGTGTGGCTAATTTACATCAAAACTCATAAAATGTTGGTAGACAATACATTTTCGAGATGCTGTATTCCAAATTGAAAATAAATGAACTTTAAAAAAAATGGTTCACTGTTACCTATGTTCCCCTACTACTAATATATCCTGAAAATTTTAGGAAAATCAAAGGTATCAACTATCACACTCTTATACACTTTGTCCAACTTTTAAAAATATTACTCTTAAGTTGCACATATAAAAAAATAATTTTATGAGCAAAGTTCAATACATTTTAAATGTTTTTTATTAATCACTATTTCTAAACATAATGTAGGTAATTCGTAAATATATCAAATAAATATTTTCATAAATTTATTTTAAGGAAAATAATCAAAACATATTTATAAAATTGGCGAAATCTAGTAAGGAAATTATAGTAATTTATTAATAACTACAATCGGTTTCTGTACAATATTTACAGTAAAATAATAAAACAAGCTATAAAAAAAGGATACATGAAATTCCATTACTTTCATTTATATATAGATTACATGTTTTTATTTAATAATCATGAGCCCATTCATTTTCTGATAAAAAGCCATCGACAACTTCTTTCATTGAATAATTTGGAATCAATAAATCTTGAGTTAGTTTAACCCTAGTTACTGGATCAAAATGACCAATTCTTTGCAAATGCTCTTCAATATCCTTACGTTCATATGTTATGCCAGATGGTGTTATAACTGGATCTACTAGAATTTCAAAACTTATCTTACCACATAAATAATCAGGTACATCACGTTTCTGGAATTAAATGAAAAGTAATTAGTACAAACTTGTATACAAGTTGACGACGAAGGCTATCAATTATGCCGAATTTCTGAAAAGTGAAATTTTTCTATTTCTACGGCAAAATGAATATATTGAGGTTGAGTTTTTCATAATAACGGCGTCTTCAACCACAACGCCCTAACACCAACCCAACCGCAAA
Organism: Diogma glabrata; assembly: GCA_963693315.1. NCBI lineage: Eukaryota > Metazoa > Arthropoda > Insecta > Diptera > Cylindrotomidae > Diogma > Diogma glabrata. The sequence continues at coordinate 19,301 of CAVNZG010000275.1, forward strand.
TCGCTATTATCACACATTTTATAGTTTAATATTAATCTTTAACTACGATTTAAGTACTACACATTCTCAACTAAATAAATAAATAAATAAATACAACGACCTTCACCGAACTGGTTAATGGATGAAAAGTATTTTATATTAAATTAAATATGTTAATAAATATATTGCAAGTGGGTTGTCTAAAAAATTTCGGTCCAGAATATGATTAATTAAAAATTAATTTTTTCTAAACATTTCACCGTTTCGGTTAATAGACAAATGACATACCAATCAAAAGTATGAAGCCTTTAGAATATGCAAACGATAGGTTGTCTATTTTTTTCCCGTCATAACTTAGGGTAGGCAGGTATAAAAAGGCAGATCGAAATTAGTAATTTGCACCGGTCTGGTTAATGAATAAACTTTATGTCAAAATAAAGATTATTTTATGACAAACACGGTGATATAGGGTTGTCTGCAAAAAATCAGTCCTGAATTAGGGTTGTCGAGTTTTAAAAAGTGCATTATTCCTACGAATGAATACGCGCGACAGAGAGGTTCCAGCGAACTTTTTGTCTGTGAAAATAAAAAGGATAGCGATAGACTCGTAAATGCTGCGCATTATTTTGGAACAGCTTGCCACAACATTCAGAATTGAATTGAAAACTATTAACCAGTTTAATGCACAGAAACATTGTCTTTCGTTTCGTTCTTTGTACATTCAAATAACATCTAGAATTATTATTTACAGTAAACGTATATTGTATAATTTAGTATGTGGGCTATTATTTTGAAAACGTACATCGAAAAAAAACAACTATTTTTTAAAAATCTGAAATTTTGATATATTGTTGGTATTGACGAAAGGAAAAAAGTTATTTCTGCTTTTATTTTTTGAGTACTCTGAATCGGAGTTATGCGCGGTTGAATTCTGAGGCTTTTTCACGTAGTTTTGGTAATGGTGGCAATGTTTTGTGAATAGGTGCCACAAATTTCATCCGACTTACGTATATTTTTGCAAGTAAAAAGGAAAATAATTGAATAATTGAAATAAGTATGTTTAAAATTAATAACTTTTCTCTTTTCCGCTAGGCGGCGCGTAAAACCTTAGTTTACTTCAAAGCTCATATCTCATGAAGAAACTACGTGAAAAAGCCTCAAAAGTCAACCGCGCATAACTCCGATTCAGAGTACTCAAAAAATAAAAGCAGAAATAACTTTTTTCCTTTCGTCAATACCAACAATATATCAAAATTTCAGATTTTTTAAAAATCAAAAATTTAAAAATCAACAAAAAAATGTACGTTTTCAAAATAATAGCCCATGTATAACTTATTTACATTTCAAATATGAATTAAATAAATTTAGAATACAAGAAAAAATTTTAGTTTCATTTTTGGATATGGATATGGATATGAATTTGTGTTTAATACAGGTATTTATTTATTTATTTCTATCTTTCATAATTTCAAATTATAGATTCTCTTTAAGGGTAAATATTAAATAATTTATATGAATATAAAAATATAATCAGTTTTATTTTAAGAAAATATTTAGGCAATATTTAATATTTTACTTAAATACATATTTAATAAATATTTATTTTATTATATTAATTATTATTTCGTTTAGTATTATAAAAAAGAAAATTTCGCATACAATTTGAATGTAAAAATCTTGTTTAATGTTTAGTCAGGCTGAAATTGATGACTTTTAAAAAACCTGGCCACTTGGTCATGAGCAGCATCTCGTCATTTTAATGCAAATAGAAATCAATGTCAACCTTAATAAAAAATGAGACTAGTTAAATCCAAAATTAAGTTCAGGAAAATTTATTTAACTTACTAGTTTAAATTAATTCACAGAAGTTAAAACAGTCTTATTTCTTAGAAAATCTGCAACTCTATCGCTTAGAAATTCAATGTAGATCAGCTGATTTCTTCTTCCATTGAAAGTTGCATGTCACTTCATTTCTTCATCTCTTGTAGCAAAATGTACTATTTCACAAATGTATTGGCACGCGAAAATAGCGATTATTAAAAAAAAATGTTTTGACACGCCAATAAAATTCAGTTGCGAACCCTGGATATACCAAGCATAGGCGAAGCGTCTTTGGATGCTAGGGAAGCACTGCTTCCCTTTGAAACAGGCCGCTCTTTGTCAAATTAACGATTGTTTTTTAACAAAGATTTTATCAACCATCATTCAATAAATTTTCAATACTTTAGTATTTATTTAAAATAAATCTTCAAAGTTTCTGTAAAATTATACAAATATTTCCATATAAATACTTATTATTATTTTTATTTAATTATATTAATCCTCAATATTTATAAAAAAAACTTCAACGCAATCAAAATATTTATTTATTTCGTCCAAATAATATACAAGAAGCTGTCCAACTTGCAGCGTACGGAATTATAATATTTGTATGCAAAAAAAAAAGAAGAAACACAAATAGGAAAAGAAAAAACGAAAAAAATCAAACAAAAACTATAGCAGTAGATGCTGTGTTGCTTATAGCATATCATATACTATCATAGCAGTACTATGGTAAATCTGTTTTGTTTTAGCTTATATGTACTTGTTTAATTGTTTTAGCTAAGTTTTACTACTTTACATCAAAGTATGTATTGATTTTTGATAAGAATTTGGATTTATTGTTTGAATTACAAATCTTATATATATAAAAATCACGTGTCACGATGTTTGTCCGCGATAAACTCCGCAAAAACCTAACCAATCTTAATAAAATTGTGTTCAGTGTGTGTATAATGGTCCAACTTGAGAGATAGGATAGTTTTTATTTTGATTAAACGCCTAAATATTTTTTAATTACGAATTAAATGTTAAATATGGATAGTTCATAAGCAAACTTTCAGATGGCGGCGTAAATTAATTAATTTACTGTCAAACCTGCTTTATCGACTTTTCAATCATCCATGTAGGGATGATTGAAACCACCCATATAGACTATTATATGTTATTGAGCGATTATTTTGTTCCGGTATTTGCTGCAATGGCACTGCAAAAGGGGGAAAAGAAACGAAATTTAATAAAATTTATATGGGATTTCATACAAAACACAACTTGAATAATTTTAAAAATTATCTATGAAATTTCTCATTTTGCTACAATTAAATAATTTAAATTTCTTTTGGCGCTGCAAAAGGGGGAAAAGAGAATAAATTCAATAAAATTTATATGGGATTTCATTCAAAACACAACTTGAATAATTTTAAAAATTATCTATGAAATTTCTCATTTTACTACAATTAAATAATTTAAGTTTCTTTATATACTATTACTGACAATATTGAGCATCTTATCTTTCTTCTTATATATATAAAAATCACGTGTCACGATGTTTGTCCGCGATGAACTCCGCAACAATGTAACCAATTTTAATGAAATTTTGTACAATGTGTGTATGATGGTCCAGCTTGAGAGATAGGATAGTTATTATCTTGATTAAATCCCTAGATATTTTTTAATTGCGAATTAAATGTTAAATATGAATGGTTTTTATGCCAACTTTCAGATGGCGGCGTAAATCAATTTATTCAATTGATAGTAAACTTGAACTTCGTGTAAGGCCATTATTTGACTATCAAATATGTTTTAGAAAAGAAAGTTTTGTTTTATTTGATAATAAACGAAAAGCATATTATGCTAAGTCAAATACGTTACCAAAGATTATTAATAATTTTTTGCACGATCAGGCGATTTTGCATGTTCGCTGATTCGTAAATAAACATAGGAAGTTTCGTTTACAAATCACTGGTCGGTAAGTAATTACTTACCGATCATGCAGCCGGTAAGTAATTACTTACCAGTAAAGGAGACCTAAGGGTGTGAATAAAAACGATTATTAGTTAAATAATTGTGTACGTCTATTCACTAGCTTCAAATTTAAATAACATTCATTTAAAAATATTGCAGTTAAAAGATTTAAAAAAAGCAAATAATTTTGAAAATATTATATTCGATGGAATTTAGTTTTGCAACAAAAAAACCTATAGTATTATGATGAAACGCAAAGCTTACTATTTTGAAATGACATTTTAAGAAATTTTCTTTAAAACATTCAAACTTGAATTTTGTGAATGAATTTTATTATTTAAATAGTTTTGATTGAATTTTTATTAATCGTGCAAAAAATGTAATAAGCATTTTGAGCATTAAGAGTATTACCGATTTCGGATATATTAGAGATCTCGACTTCGTCTCGATCTCAAAACATATATCCTCAATCGGTAAAACACTCTTACTGCCCTTAATACTTAAATAACTATTGTTGAGGTTATATTTTAATTATAGAAGTGTTAAAAAGTATCGGAATTCGGAACCTGTAAAAAATTTGTTGTATTGGTTTTTATAAAGTTGGAATAAATATAAGAGTAAAAATTAAAGAAAACAATAATTTAAATTTATTTATTTATTATTTTAAATTTTTCATTGATCTTCTATGTTAATTTACAAAACTCAATATCAAATTGAAAAATACTCTTATTTGTATTGCTAATTAAAATATAACGATTTGAGCTAAAAAAATTGTCATCAAAACTGGATGAAAAACTAGGTAGCGAAGTCTATTTTTTTACAACGTTTGCACTCTCCAATTCATGTCATATTTTTTTTATTGACCAATATATTTAATAGTGTGATATACGCCTCATAAATTTGGGTTATCCAATAGATGGTGTTGTATTTGTATTTAGAACGTTGTTTTTAACGTCGAAGTTTGTGCAAATACACTACGATTTGCTTTTCAAATTGTCGTGTATTATTTTTTGATTGGTGATTGATGATAAATATTTTATTTGATTTTTTGTTTAAATATCGGTTTATGAGCGTAGTTTGCTTTGATCAATGTTTTTATAGTTATAATTAAAGAATTCAATAACGAATTAAATATATACTCCCGCAGGAAGATTTGTAAAATTTTAAATTTTTGATCTACGGGAGTGACAACCCAGCGTACTTAGATTCCTGCTATTTGCATATGAGTTAGCTTAAGTTATCATAAACCACTGGCAATAGTAGTGAGATATCACTAGCCAAAGTGATATCTTAGGGATGTTGGCGGATGAACTTTTTTCAATCAACGATAGCACCCTTAGTCTTAGTTATAGAATATTCTTTGATGATGACACGTTATTTCTTTTAAAATAAAATGTGTTGGGTAGTACGAATTACAATGTAAGTAACAACAACTCATGACAACCTTTGAAGAATAAAGTCCACAACAACATGCTTTCTAAGGTGTTGATGGACGCAAATTTTTTGTTTTTTTATATTTTTTTAAAAAAATGAACTTTTTCGTTTTCTTGGAGAAATGAGCTTCCATATAACTATTAAATGTGCCGGGTTTAATCCTTCAGCAAAACAATGTTTACATGATCTTGGTATATGCTTCTAGCACTAGCAATTTGCGTCCATCATCTTAAAAAACATGATGGTGTGGAACCTAGGTCTTAAAGGATTTTATGTGTTGTTGTGAGACATATTGTAATTCCAACTACACAACAAATTTTATTAAAAAAATATTTCAAATATTTTGAAATAGCACAAATGTTTTTAAAAATTTTTGGTGAAAAAGATGATGAACAAAGTCATTGAAGCTACAATCAATTTTGAATGGAAAATTCAAAGAGGGAGATGTACTGTTGCTACGCATTTCAATGATCCCAACAGATATGGCATTTGAATTCAAACGTTTAGTTTCCAGTGCGACTCGCTTTTGCAATGACTGTCAACAAAGAACAAGGAAAATTGCTGCAAGGATGTGGTACATTTGGAGAATCCATACTTCTCACATCTGGACAACTGTATGTGGTGGTCAGCTAACGTCGGAATAACTTCTGATTTATTCATGTACGCATCTAGACGGAAAAACGCAAAATATAATGTGTGCCCACAAGCACGAGCAAAGAAATAGAATTAAAACGACATTTTGAAATTTTTTCCTTATTAAAATAAATAATTGTTGCAATAAAAATGATACAATGTAAATTGAATGTTTGGTACGTTTAGTGTGACTAAAACAATTGAAAAAACAACAACAATTGTATTAAATTTTTCGTTGTTTCAAATGCTTCAGTCAAATCGAACACGGCTGTTATCAGAACGAGTTTTCTTGAATTTCCTTTCTTATGAGATACCGACAGTATGCGACGGGTATAATGTTAAATAAACAAAAGTTTTACACTATTTGGTGTAAAGTAAAAAAAGTTTTGAGAGTGATTAAGCTTAAAGTAATTATTTTAATTCACATGAATTTGGCATTTTTAAAGCATTTTTTATTTTCGCTCAGAAAAACTTCTTTAAAACAGTTTTTGTGTGTTTCGTGTCGGGAACAAATACAATTTACAATAGTATAATCACAGATGAAGAATTCAATTTAAATAAATATGAGATAATGGAGTTTCAATTTAGAAATTATCTGAACATGAAAATTGAAATATGTTTTATTGTTGTTTCATCCACTGTGGCTGAGTCTGTATGATGGCTTTGAAGTTTGAACTATGATGTCTCTGATGAGTGTGAGTTCAATCCCGACAATAATTACTTATTATCGGGAATAATACTTTCAATAATTACTTTGAGCAACAATTGCTCACAAAATCGCCCAAAAATTAATATTCCATTAATATTGTCTATATATGGAACATATATGCCAATATATTGACCGTGTGTTAGATATTAGTTTCGCATTGATTTGCAACAATCAATAATGACTTTAAAATGACTTAGGATGTTGACTAAATAGAAATATTTCTCACCCTATGAATTCACATCCTATGAATTCTAATACAAAAACATCCAAATAATTTTGATTTTTTTGGCATCACTTCTTCTATTCATTTTTTGCATCACTTCTTCCATACCTTCATCGAATATATTATCATTATTCTTACTGCCCTTGCTGACCATAAAATGTTATAACGATCAAAATTGTTTGCAACGTTTTTAGTAACCTACCACAGGTAAAGAAAGCGTATATTAAACCGCATGAGCACTGTGAAAAGTTTTGAATCCATATTTGTTCCGTATGTTCTAATGTTCTATATAGAGACACATCTGAAAACTTATTTGATCGCGTATTTTTTTATATGTCCTTTGTTGTATATATAATACTATTTTTTTTATATTTTACTGATCAACTAGAGTGCTGATCCTTTTACATTCATATTTAAAAAAAAAATAGATCATTTCTCATTACAACTCTTTGAAATTATTGCTACTACGTCAACAAAATGTATACACACAAACTTTATTTATAGGCGTAGCAAAGCACGCTGGGTCCCGCTAGTGTTTGAATAAATAATTATGGTGCATTATTAATTAAAAATTATTGCAGAACAGATTCCAAAACAGTTTTGTTTTAATATATCAACATATTTTTCAATAAGAAAATAGAAGACTCACTGATTTCTAAATTATGTAGGTATTCTGGTTAAAGCTATTCTCCACGAATTTGATTGAGATATAATTTTCCTCTGATGACAACATAATTTATAGAAGAAACCTCATTTTGTCTTCTTTTGAACCATTTTCGTGGTTCTATTTCTCGATTGTTTGTTAGGATAGGACCAATCAACGAATACAATAATTTTTCCCTTAATGAATTTGAATAATATAAAACAATAGTCCATACTTTGATATATTAAGCAAAGAAATTGTATCTGATGAGATGAGCTGCTTTGTAACAACCATATTTATGTTCTAATATTACCTAGTACATATAAATAAATACAATTTTTAAAATGGATTGAATTTTGCGTTTCAAACCATACGGTCAAGTTTTTAACGCAAAATTTATTTATTTTCTTTGCCGTTTTGTGCATTGATAATTTCATTGCAAACGATTGCTTCGGATATTAAATAAAAACTGTTCCATTAGAACAAAATAACTTAAAAGCTTTGAGTAGATCACAAATGGAACGCATAAACTTTAAAAATATTTCAAATATAAATACACAATTTTATTCTTATTTTAAAATAATTATTTTGAGCTTATGATTGATCTGACTAGTCCAATATTATTTTGATCTGACTAGTCCATTTTATTATAAAAAATACAAAAACATGTTTGGAGCCGCCGATCTAAATAAATTAGTAAAATGAAATGCTTTTCAATTACACAACTTGTTCGAGGGAGAGTAGATTAAAGTGAAACAATTTTGATCTTCAATGGTAAGCGTCTTTAGTTAAAAGTAATAGAAAAATACGCAAAATAGTACATTATGATGCTAGGACGTAAAGCTAAAGATTTTGGACGGATGTGGAGTTTGCAAATCGAGGCGCTAGCCGAGATTTGCACCCACATTAAGTCCAAAATAGCTTACGTCCGTGCATCATATACTATTTTTTATTCGCCGCAAGCAAAATATTGTAAGAAAAGTTGTTTATTCTAAATTAAAATTACAAATTTTCATAAATTTTAAAATCAAAATATGTGGAACAAGTAACCTTTGAAAAAATATTTATTATTTTTTCCAAATTCTACGACAACAAATGATAACAACTATTTTAATTGGATAATAAAATTTTGAATTTGCGGGTTGCTTTGATAAAAAAATTTATTTTTCATAGAATTTAAACAAATACAAATGCTTTTTACTTTTTTGGACGTAGCTATGACGACAAAATAAATAGCTGAAAAGTGATACTTTAAAGCCGCAAATCACAGTAATAAAGTAACACTTTAATATATAGGCGAATAAAAAATATATTTTTCTACAACAGCAAATGAATTCTATTTCCATGCAGATTTAATCCCCTTTGAAAATCGTTGTTTCCTCTAGTGTATAAAATCATATTCGCTAGATAACAAATTGTAGTTGCTATGGTATCTTCATCAAATAGTTTTTAAGACAAAGTAACCTAGAAAATAGAATATGAATTTTAAATGGTATGTCGTCGATTTCCAATTAAATAATCGTCGCAAAAACAACCAAAAGGCTGTAAAAAAGCCGCGCCATGTTTTTCTTTAGCTTGAAACTATCATTTTAACTATAACAAATAAATTCTTGTATCTTATTCTTTACAAAAACTTCTCAAATCATAAAGCACTAGTTATAAAATTTCTTAATGGCATTTTGTTTTCTAAACATCTAGCTATATTATATAATTTAAGTAATACTCTAGAACTACATATCATAATTCTAAAATATATAATAAATATGCACATTTATTAAAATTTATTTAAGCAGAGGAAATATAATTTATTTTTTTTTTCTATAAAAACCGCTCACTTTCACTTACATATTTCTTGAACAAAAACCTTGGTGCGACCTTTTCTTAATATGACAATAAAGCCAACCGCATAGTGACTATGGTTGACTCATAATAAACATTACATCAAGAGACGCGGTAGTGTCTTGCGCGCCATGTTTTGAAAGACACTACTAGTATATATACTGTGCACCGAATAGGTTTTAAAGGTTAAAATTTTCATTTCGAATAATTTGCATTTTTTCTACAACTGTATTCAAAGTTATCAATAAAAGTATATCTTATTTAACTATATGTTTCTAATTAGTAAAAAAAAAGTCAGCATTCATGCTTTTTTCTGAAAGTTTATAAAATCAAAATTTTGCTTTCCCAAACTTTTAGTAAAATTAAAATGTTTTTACAAATTTTTATACCACGTTGGTAGCATTGATATGAATGTAGTAATTTAGTATCATTTTGGCGAATTTTCAAAAACCAACCAAATGTACAGAATTGAAAAACACAAAATTATGCGAATTGAAATTTATTATCCCTCAATATTGGTAATATTTAGCAACAGTTAAAAAACTTAAACACGAACCCAGATTAGTTTGCAAACATATATGTAGTTGTTTTCAATAAAAATATTTGTTATGTTTGTATCCAGGAAACCCATCAAATGTTTTATTAATATATTAAATGGAAGTTGGTAATTATAAAAGTATTAGAAAAAAGAATATATTTAAAAAGACCTATTATTGATGTGTTAAGAAAACGATGTTGTGAAAACATGTATTTGGTCTATTATGTAAATTTGTTATCTGAGAGAACCCAACAAATGTTATATCGATAATAAATTTTAATTTTTATTTCATTTTATTTTAGAACGTTGGTAGTTATTTTGAAGTGATGAGATTAAAAAATAATTTAGTAGGCTTTAAAATTTTGTGTTTTTAAGCTTTATGAGATATAAAGAAAAGAATTTGAGAAAATTTTATTATTATTTTAAGGGTTCCGTACTTTGAAAAAACAGAACAAAACCCTTATGGTGAGGACTTGATTGTTTATTATCCATTATTCATAACGACTTTCTCACTGAAAATGAAAATATATGTATTTACGTATATTTATGTGGTACGATAAGGCGAAAATGACAAATATGTGCCCATTTCGAGATTGAGGTGATATATAACCGTAAAAACTGAAATTTTTTAAAACTTTCAGTCAATCATAGACTATAAAGTTTATGGAGACACCAATGGTACTTGGCTGAACATAATCAAGAATGTTTAAAAAAATTGTTTAATTGCGAAACACTTAATTTCACATCTTTTTTCGCACAATGATGTTTTGTTTATTATTTATTTTGAGTAAATAACAATCGATTTAAGCTTTTATGCTATCCTCAAGAACTTTTATAAAATTGTTATGTTAATTTTTTAAAATTATTAGTCAAAGACTATAGTTTTTATGTGTGTGTTTCCGTTGTATGTAATAATTTTATTAATTTTCGAATGCATTGCTTTAGACTTATTTTCGAATATTTCTTTTACTTTTTCATGAGTTGTTCATGTCATGAGTTGAGTTGAGACCTGTTTACATAAAAACGATACTTTTATTTTTTTAAATATTGCACCTAGGTCCTAGATTGATAAAAAATCGAGAGTAAAGTTCTCTGTAGAAAACATTTTATATGGATAATAATAATTTGATTCTCCCATATTATATTATAACTTTACAAAAAACAGTCAAATCGTCGCAAAAACAACCATAAGGCTGTAAAAAAGCCGCGCCATGTTTTTCTTTAGCTTGAAACTATCATTTTAACTATAACAAATAAATTCTTGTATCTTATTCTTTACAAAAACTTCTCAAATCATAAAGCACTAGTTATAAAATTTCTTAATGGCATTTTGTTTTCTAAACATCTAGCTATATTATATAATTTAAGTAATACTCTAGAACTACATATCATAATTCTAAAATATATAATAAATATGCACATTTATTAAAATTTATTTAAGCAGAGGAAATATAATTTATTTTTTTTTTCTATAAAAAACCGCTCACTTTCACTTACATATTTCTTGAACAAAAACCTTGGCGCGACCTTTTCTCAATTAATTTAATAATGTCATTCCTAAGGTCTATTTTCAGACGACTGTGAAAAGCCGATGAATTCAACAGTGGACTTCTAATTATATTAATTAAGTCAGTATCATATTTTCTACAATTTTCCTGAAGTAAAGTAATCTATTTGAAATTCCCTTTATATTATTACGGTATGCTTAATTTTATATAAGACATGATTTGCTGTAAGAATATCTAGCAAATGGCAACTGTAACAATATAACGATGACTATGAAATAACATTATCAATAAATTTCTTTTCGTACTGAATTTTAACATTCATTGATATTCATTTAAGATTGCTATTTAAACAATGGTTATTTCAATATAATGTTTATTATGAGTCAACCATAGTCACTATGCGGTTGGCTTTATTGTCATATTAAGAAAAGGTCGCACCAAGGTTTTTGTTCAAGAAATATGTAAGTGAAAGTGAGCGGTTTTTTATAGAAAAAAAAAATAAATTATATTTCCTCTGCTTAAATAAATTTTAATAAATGTTCATATTTATTATATATTTTAGAATTATGATATGTAGTTCTAGAGTATTACTTAAATTATATAATATAGCTAGATGTTTAGAAAACAAAATGCCATTAAGAAATTTTATAACTAGTGCTTTATGATTTGAGAAGTTTTTGTAAAGAATAAGATACAAGAATTTATTTGTTATAGTTAAAATGATAGTTTCAAGCTAAAGAAAAACATGGCGCGGCTTTTTTACAGCCTTATGGTTGTTTTTGCGACGATTGAAATAACCATTGATTAAATAGCAATCTTAAATGAATATCAATGAATGTTAAAATTCAGTACGAAAAGAAATTTATTGATAATGTTATTTCATAGTCATCGTTATATTGTTATAGTTGCCATTTGCTAGATATTCTTACAATAATATAAAGGAAATTTCAAATAGATTACTATACTTCAGGAAAATTGTAGAAAATATGATACTGACTTAATTGATATAATTGGAAGTCCACTGTTGAATTCATCGGCTTTTCACAGTCGTCTGAAAATAGACCTTAAGAATGACATTATTAAATTAATTGAGAAAAGGTCGCGCCAAGGTTTTTGTTCAAGAAATATGTAAGTGAAAGTGAGCGGTTTTTATAGAAAAAAAAAATAAATTATATTTCCTCTGCTTAAATAAATTTTAATAAATGTGCATATTTATTATATATTTTAGAATTATGATATGTAGTTCTAGAGTATTACTTAAATTATATAATATAGCTAGATGTTTAGAAAACAAAATGCCATTAAGAAATTTTATAACTAGTGCTTTATGATTTGAGAAGTTTTTGTAAAGAATAAGATACAAGAATTTATTTGTTATAGTTAAAATGATAGTTTCAAGCTAAAGAAAAACATGGCGCGGCTTTTTTACAGCCTTTTGGTTGTTTTTGCGACGATTTGACTATTTTTTGTAAAGTTATAATATAATATGGGAGAATCAAATTATTACTGTCCATATAAAATGTTTTCTACAGAGTTTGTTTTCTACTCTCGATTTTTTATCAATCTAGGACCTAGGTGCAATATTTTAAAAAATAAAAGTATCGTTTTTATGTAAACAGGTCTCAACTCATGACATGAACAACTCATGAAAAAGTAAAAGAAATATTCGAAAATAAGTCTAAAGCAATGCATTCGAAAATTAATAAAATTATTACATACAACGGAAACACACACATAAAAACTATAGTCTTTGACTAATAATTTTAAAAAATTAACATAACAATTTTATAAAAGTTCTTGAGGATAGCATAAAAGCTTAAATCGATTGTTATTTACTCTAAATAAATAATGAACAAAACAACATTGTGCGAAAAAAGATGTGAAATTAAGTGTTTTGCAATTAAACAATTTTTTAAAAAATTCTTGATTATGTTCAGCCAAGTATCATTGGTGTCTTCCATAAACTTTATAGTCTATGATTGACTGAAAGTTTAAAAAAATTTCAGTTTTTACGGTTATATATGACCTTAATCTCGAAATCCGCACATATTTGTCATTTTCGCCTTATCTTACCACATAAATATACGTAAATACATATATTTTCATTTTCAGTGAGAAAGTCGTTGTGAAGAATGGATAATAAACAATCAAGTCATACCATAAGGGTTTTGTTCTATTTTTTCAAAGTACGGAACCCTTAAAATAATAATAAAATTTTCTCAAATTCTTTTCTTTATATCTCATAAAGCTTAAAAACACAAAATTTTAAAGCCTACTAAATTATTTTTTAATCTCATCACTTCAAAATAACTACCAACGTTCTAAAATAAAATGAAATAAAAATTAAAATTTATTATCGATATAACATTTGTTGGGTTCTCTCAGATAACAAATTTACATAATAGACCAAATGCATGTTTTCACAACATCGTTTTCTTAACACATCAATAATAGGTCTTTTTACTGAAAGCATATTCTAAATATATTCTTTTTTTCTAATACTTTTATAATTACCAACTTCCATTTAATATATTAATAAAACATTTGATGGGTTTTCTGGATACAAACATTATAGATGCGTTCGATTTGACTGAAACAACAACAATTGCATTTAATTTTTCAGTTGTATCAGTTGCTTCAGTCAAATCGAACACGGCTTATATGTTAAATATTACCAATATTGAGGGATCGTCGCAAAAACAACCAAAAGGCTGTAAAAAAGCCGCGCCATGTTTTTCTTTAGCTTGAAACTATCATTTTAACTATAACAAATAAATTCTTGTATCTTATTCTTTACAAAAACTTCTCAAATCATAAAGCACTAGTTATAAAATTTCTTAATGGCATTTTGTTTTCTAAACATCTAGCTATATTATATAATTTAAGTAATACTCTAGAACTACATATCATAATTCTAAAATATATAATAAATATGCACATTTATTAAAATTTATTTAAGCAGAGGAAATATAATTTATTTTTTTTTTCTATAAAAACCGCTCACTTTCACTTACATATTTCTTGAACAAAAACCTTGGCGCGACCTTTTCTCAATTAATTTAATAATGTCATTCTTAAGGTCTATTTTCAGACGACTGTGAAAAGCCGATGAATTCAACAGTGGACTTCCAATTATATCAATTAAGTCAGTATCATATTTTCTACAATTTTCCTGAAGTATAGTAATCTATTTGAAATTTCCTTTATATTATTGTAAGAATATCTAGCAAATGGCAACTATAACAATATAACGATGACTATGAAATAACATTATCAATAAATTTCTTTTCGTACTGAATTTTAACATTCATTGATATTCATTTAAGATTGCTATTTAATCAATGGTTATTTCAATCGTCGCAAAAACAACCATAAGGCTGTAAAAAAGCCGCGCCATGTTTTTCTTTAGCTTGAAACTATCATTTTAACTATAACAAATAAATTCTTGTATCTTATTCTTTACAAAAACTTCTCAAATCATAAAGCACTAGTTATAAAATTTCTTAATGGCATTTTGTTTTCTAAACATCTAGCTATATTATATAATTTAAGTAATACTCTAGAACTACATATCATAATTCTAAAATATATAATAAATATGCACATTTATTAAAATTTATTTAAGCAGAGGAAATATAATTTATTTTTTTTTTCTATAAAAAACCGCTCACTTTCACTTACATATTTCTTGAACAAAAACCTTGGTGCGACCTTTTCTTAATATGACAATAAAGCCAACCGCATAGTGACTATGGTTGACTCATAATAAACATTATATTGAAATAACCATTGTTTAAATAGCAATCTTAAATGAATATCAATGAATGTTAAAATTCAGTACGAAAAGAAATTTATTGATAATGTTATTTCATAGTCATCGTTATATTGTTACAGTTGCCATTTGCTAGATATTCTTACAGCAAATCATGTCTTATATAAAATTAAGCATACCGTAATAATATAAAGGGAATTTCAAATAGATTACTTTACTTCAGGAAAATTGTAGAAAATATGATACTGACTTAATTAATATAATTAGAAGTCCACTGTTGAATTCATCGGCTTTTCACAGTCGTCTGAAAATAGACCTTAGGAATGACATTATTAAATTAATTGAGAAAAGGTCGCGCCAAGGTTTTTGTTCAAGAAATATGTAAGTGAAAGTGAGCGGTTTTTTATAGAAAAAAAAAATAAATTATATTTCCTCTGCTTAAATAAATTTTAATAAATGTGCATATTTATTATATATTTTAGAATTATGATATGTAGTTCTAGAGTATTACTTAAATTATATAATATAGCTAGATGTTTAGAAAACAAAATGCCATTAAGAAATTTTATAACTAGTGCTTTATGATTTGAGAAGTTTTTGTAAAGAATAAGATACAAGAATTTATTTGTTATAGTTAAAATGATAGTTTCAAGCTAAAGAAAAACATGGCGCGGCTTTTTTACAGCCTTATGGTTGTTTTTGCGACGATTTGACTGTTTTTTGTAAAGTTATAATATAATATGGGAGAATCAAATTATTATTATCCATATAAAATGTTTTCTACAGAGAACTTTACTCTCGATTTTTTATCAATCTAGGACCTAGGTGCAATATTTAAAAAAATAAAAGTATCGTTTTTATGTAAACAGGTCTCAACTCAACTCATGACATGAACAACTCATGAAAAAGTAAAAGAAATATTCGAAAATAAGTCTAAAGCAATGCATTCGAAAATTAATAAAATTATTACATACAACGGAAACACACACATAAAAACTATAGTCTTTGACTAATAATTTTAAAAAATTAACATAACAATTTTATAAAAGTTCTTGAGGATAGCATAAAAGCTTAAATCGATTGTTATTTACTCAAAATAAATAATAAACAAAACATCATTGTGCGAAAAAAGATGTGAAATTAAGTGTTTCGCAATTAAACAATTTTTTTAAACATTCTTGATTATGTTCAGCCAAGTACCATTGGTGTCTCCATAAACTTTATAGTCTATGATTGACTGAAAGTTTTAAAAAATTTCAGTTTTTACGGTTATATATCACCTCAATCTCGAAATGGGCACATATTTGTCATTTTCGCCTTATCGTACCACATAAATATACGTAAATACATATATTTTCATTTTCAGTGAGAAAGTCGTTATGAATAATGGATAATAAACAATCAAGTCCTCACCATAAGGGTTTTGTTCTGTTTTTTCAAAGTACGGAACCCTTAAAATAATAATAAAATTTTCTCAAATTCTTTTCTTTATATCTCATAAAGCTTAAAAACACAAAATTTTAAAGCCTACTAAATTATTTTTTAATCTCATCACTTCAAAATAACTACCAACGTTCTAAAATAAAATGAAATAAAAATTAAAATTTATTATCGATATAACATTTGTTGGGTTCTCTCAGATAACAAATTTACATAATAGACCAAATACATGTTTTCACAACATCGTTTTCTTAACACATCAATAATAGGTCTTTTTAAATATATTCTTTTTTCTAATACTTTTATAATTACCAACTTCCATTTAATATATTAATAAAACATTTGATGGGTTTCCTGGATACAAACATAACAAATATTTTTATTGAAAACAACTACATATATGTTTGCAAACTAATCTGGGTTCGTGTTTAAGTTTTTTAACTGTTGCTAAATATTACCAATATTGAGGGATAATAAATTTCAATTCGCATAATTTTGTGTTTTTCAATTCTGTACATTTGGTTGGTTTTTGAAAATTCGCCAAAATGATACTAAATTACTACATTCATATCAATGCTACCAACGTGGTATAAAAATTTGTAAAAACATTTTAATTTTACTAAAAGTTTGGGAAAGCAAAATTTTGATTTTATAAACTTTCAGAAAAAAGCATGAATGCTAACTTTTTTTTTACTAATTAGAAACATATAGTTAAATAAGATATACTTTTATTGATAACTTTGAATACAGTTGTAGAAAAAATGCAAATTATTCGAAATGAAAATTTTAACCTTTAAAACCTATTCGGTGCACAGTATATATACTAGTAGTGTCTTTCAAAACATGGCGCGCAAGACACTACCGCGTCTCTTGATAATAAATTTCAATTCGCATAATTTTGTGTTTTTCAATTCTGTACATTTGGTTGGTTTTTGAAAATTCGCCAAAATGATACTAAATTACTACATTTATATCAATGCTACCAACGTGGTATAAAAATTTGTAAAAACATTTTAATTTTACTAAAAGTTTGGGAAAGCAAAATTTTGATTTTATAAACTTTCAGAAAAAAGCATGAATGCTGACTTTTTTTTTACTAATAAGAAACATATAGTTAAATAAGATATACTTTTATTGATAACTTTGAATACAGTTGTAGAAAAAATGCAAATTATTCGAAATGAAAATTTTAACCTTTAAAACCTATTCGGTGCACAGTATATATACTAGTAGTGTCTTTCAAAACATGGCGCGCTAGACACTACCGCGTCTCTTGATTTATAATAAATATCATTCACGAAAAAGCAGCGTTTCCATATATTGTAGCAAAATATACTATGTTTCTTCAAATAGGCTATTTTTGAGTTTTAATAGTAGTTATTGTGGAATATTATTAGAACGCAGCATCCCATTCTTAAAAACTCGCGCTTCGCCTATGATACCAAGATTAAATTTAATATAAATCAAGAATAAGCCATAATTTATGAATCTGTCTTGAATCACTTTGAAATTTTAGAAATTGAGTTAAAAAAATTTGATTGTAATTTTCTCAAAATGAAACTGTATTAGAAATAATTTTTCAAAAAACTGTTGTTCTAGAAATGATTGTAAATTATTTGAGTAGAAATGAGAATAAAAGTTGCACAAAATCATCAATTTATTGAAATTCTATTTTGAAGCGTATAGCGTATAGAAATTGATTGTAAAAATTCTTTAAATGATTGTTGATGATTTAAATTGAGAATTTCGTAATTAAATGAAATTGAATAAGTTAATCTTATTGATAAAACTAACAAAACTTCTCTCGGTTTAAACCAGTTATTCTATAATTCAGAAGATCAGCTTCGAATTTTCATCAACTAAGAGTTTCTGTATTTGAGAAAAGCTTTTATTTAATATTAGAATATTATTTCTCTCGGTGACGCACACTGAAAAAAACATGTCCTATTTCCAATCGAAATGCAATTGTCTCAACCTCACCGCGCGGTCACATATGGCGAATCAAACTACGAAATTGCTTCAACAACTCTACAATTATAAATCGATGAAGTTGAGACAATCACACGAAATATTTATGTGAAAATAAAATATAGTTCAATTAATCTCAAATTCTTAAACCTTAGAATGAAAAATTCATGATATGAGGCCAAAGAAATTTTTTTTCAGGGAAATAGTTAATATCTTTATTCAACTACTGTTATATTGGATATAACACTTTATATTTGGAATAAACCTCATTCTGTTGTTAGGAAAATGTTATCGTGTAGTTGTTCCAATCACAGTGAAATTGTTTGCAAATAATTTTTCTTTGCATGAATAATCAACTGCCAACTTCGAGATGAGGTTGTCATGAACTTCAATTTTTTTTTCAGTGCACCTGTATTAAACACAAATTATTTGCTGCAATTAGTTATCCATTGCGATAAAAATGAAACTAAAATTTTTTCTTGTATTCTAATTTTATTTAATTCATATTTGAAATGTAAATAAGTTACACATACTAAATTATACAATATACGTTAACTGTAAATAATAATTCTAGATGTTATTTGAATGTATAAAGAACGAAACGAAAGACAATGTTTCTGTGCATTAAACTGGTTAATAGTTTTCAATTCAATTCTGAATGTTGTGACAAGCTGTTCCAAAATAATGCGCAGCATTTACGAGTCTATCGCTATCCTTTTTATTTTCACAGACAAAAAGTTCGCTGGAACCTCTCTGTCGCGAATTATGTGTTTTGTTGTGCCGTAAAACTTTTTAAAAAGTTTTATTTTTATATAAACTATCTTAAAATATTTATAACACTCACTAATATAACTTTCGTTACCAAGTAATTTTATTTAATAAAATTTCTGAAGTATTATTGTTCGATCTTTACTTATGAAAGACTCGAAATATTCTGTTTAATCAATCTTGTTCTGATTTGATCTAACTTATTCTGACTTACAAATTATTGGTTTTACTTCTATTTATATGATTTTTGTTTATGTTTATATCTTAACTAATAACAATGGTTTTCATTTATTATTTCTAAAAAGACAAGTGTTTATAGATATTATATTTCATTTATATTATTCTTGATAAAACTTGATTGTTTATGTTTTCAAGTTGATTCTTGTTCGATCGATATAATAATTCTTAAGATCGAACAAGTGTTCAAAGATATTAAATTTCTTATGGAATCATTTTAATTACTTTAAATTTAAATTGTTTGGGTTAACAATAATTTATATTGTTTAAACTAAACTCAAACACTTATCAAAACAAATATATTTTTATTACTTTAAAATGAAATTATGGATTTAAGATTTATGTTTTTAGAAAAGAATTGCTTCATGAGCATTTTTAATAATTGGAATTGTTTTTACTTTATTATTCTTATCATTTAATATTTCGAAATTATTTATGGGGTATTTTATAATATCAGAATTATGTAAAGGGTGATTTATAATATCATGTTTGTTAAGTGGGTGTACATTCTGATGGAATGTTACTCTCCCTTCGTTGGATTTAGAATTCTCCTGGATTCTACTATTTATTTAAATTTTAAATTTTTGTTGTTTACAAAATAAAAACATTGTTATGCATATTATTATAATTATCATTATTAATCCTAAACTTATACCAGAGTATGTAATAATTTTATTGAATTTTAATTCTTTTATTTCTTTAATATTATTTCTGGTTTCTAAAATTATTTGTTCAAAAGATAGTGTACTTTTGTTTGACTTATATTCTAAATTTGGTATAATATATTTATTTTTAATTTCTTTAATATTATTATTAAATGTTTTGTTATCTATATTAATTATGCAATTATAAAATTTTATAAAATAATTTCCATATAATTTATACTTTCTTTCATCACAATTTGATGTTAAACTTATATTTTTTGCTAATTGAATTTATATACTACTATCATCTATATTATAAATTTCGTTATTACAATTTTGTATATTTAAGCAATTTCTTGATATAATGCAATGTTTTAAATTATTTAATTGGTTAAAAGATTTAATTTCGTCATATTCATAATAATTATTTTTGTATTCTAATGATTTCGTAACTGGGTAATTTATTTGATTACAATTTTTATCATTATTCGATAAAGGTAATATTATCTTTTTATTAATATCAATCATTTCATATGGTATTTTAACTAAAAATATCAATTTATTTGTTTCTGTTCTTGAAAAACCTACTTTTAAATGTTTTAATTTGTCTGCGTCTATATTATAATCAATTATTTCCTCGTGGGTAAGTAAAGATGGGTGTATGACGTTAAGATTTGAAAATATTATATTGTCTTGAAGTTCATTAATAATTTTGTCTGTTTCTTGAATTCTCATTTGAATATCGATTACCGTTAATTTAATTATAGATTCATCTACTTTAGTTTTTACAAATTGTTGGATTAACTTTCTATCATTTTCAATTGAACTGAGTAAAGTATTTAGAGATTTATTAAAATTATAGATTTGCTCATTTAAATTTGTTATCAGATTATGATTGTTAGATTCTATTACTTCTAAAAGTTCATTTATTAATTGTCTGTCTTCATCGTCCATTGTTCCTGTTATCCATTTATTTATAGTTCCTATAGCATTAATTAAGCCTCGTTTTTTAATTATATGATTTCCTTTTTTCAATGTATTAAATTTAATTAAAAGTTCGTTTAAGCTTTTTAGTAATGGTAAACTGAAATTATTTGGTATATATGCTACACTTTTTATTGTTTGTTTTATTACAAGATCTAATTGTTGTAAATCAATTATGTGTAATGAATAATTATATGTATTGGGTATTAATATTTCATTTTCTTGTATAATTGTATATCCATTATTTGATTCAATTTTTTCAACTATCAGATGAGCTTGAGAGATTGTTGGTGACAATGCTAGTGTCAGTATTGTCAGAAATATCATCATTGATATCTGCAAATTTCAAAGGTCGTTTAATATTGATAGGATGAATATTTGTCAAGTTATGTTTTCTGAATTTAGGTAGATCTTTATGTCTTGGAGATTTATAATTTTTAATGTAACCTACATTTCTATTTTCTATATATGTTTCGCGATTTTTATTAAATTTATTTAAACGTTTTGACTGTGCATTTATTAAATTTGTGTGAATTTGTTCTCTATCAATAATATTTTCTTCTACTTTGATTCGGCTTGCTTTAATTGTTGTATGAAATTGGTTATTATAACATTTAATTGCTTCAAGCATTTGAAGTCGAATAGGGCTCGGTTGATCTATATTTAAGATTCTCAATTTTTCTGTAATTGTATTATTTAAGCGTTCTATGTCTGCGTTACCTGTATGACTATTTGGTTTTACAAGGTGTAAATCTATATTTTCTAGTTTTAAAAATTCTTTAATATTAACATGTTTGAATTCATTGTCTGCTATTAATTTAATTGGTTTCTTATGATTTATATATATTTTAAGTTTTTCTATAATTTCTGTATGATTACGATTTTCTATTGGATATGCCGTAGCAAATTTGGAAAATTTATCTATAAAGATAAGAAATGTTTGTCTTTTATTTGTATATGTGTCTACATGTATTATTTGATTTTTGTCGGTTGGAATTTCTGTTTTCATAAATTTGGGTTTGATTGGGTTTCTATCATATTTTCCTGCATTACAAATATCACAATTATTGGTTATTTTGTTTATCATTAATTTAAGATTTTTATCATATATTTTCATTTTAAGATTTTCATATAAAGCTATAATTCCTGGATGTTTTTGTTTTTTATGTTCCGTCGATAAAATTTTTATAAGTCTTTCTTCTAATAAAATGTCTAAAGCAAAATGTGTACATTTTATGAATTTAGTATTTGGAAATTCTGTTATTAATATTTGTTGAATAACATTAAATTCTCTGTCATTTATGTCTGTATATATTGCAATTCTACTATTTGAAATGTATAATTTTAATTTATTAATTAATTCTGAATGATTTAAAAAAGGGTTAATGTTTATACGTCTATTTCCTAAAATTTGTTCATATTCATTTGTAAAATTTTCGCTAAAGATTAATTGAGTTTTGAATCGGTTTACAATTGTTTCTAAAATTGGTATATGATCGTTTTGTTGTTCTACTTGAGAATGAACTGTGGGTATGAGTGATATGTTATCTAAATTTTGATTCTAAAAATTTGTTTTGTCTCCCTTCGTTCGTTTTGGGATTACCTTTTAATTTATTAATTTCATTTCTAAACTTCAATGGGTTTATATAATCTATTGTATCTATATTATTAGTTTCAATTACTTTATTTATTTGTAATATATTTTCATTTTCATTTCTTTTAATATTTCTTTCATTTTCTTTAAATAAATTGTTTAAATTATATATATCGAATTCATTATTTATTTTTATATCTATTTCATTATTATTATCAATATTGTTTATTTCGTTTTCTTCATTATTATTATTATTTTTATTAATTATTACTTCATCATTTTTATTATTAACAATTTCATTTTTATTTTCATTTTTAAATTCAATTTCTATTTTATTTATTCCGCAATTATCTGCATTAATTCTACTTAAAAAATCTGCAATTTTATTTTCTTTTCCTTTAATATATTCAATTTTTATATTATATTCACCTAGAGATAAGATCCATCGTTGTAATCTAGCATTTAAATCTTTTCCTAAAAATTTTGTATGTAACCATTTAAGTGGTTGATGATCTGTTTTTAATTCAAATTCGCGTCCATAAAGGTATGGTCTAAAGTATTTTATTCCCCACACAACTGCTAATAATTCTTTTTCTGTCGTACTGTATCTAATTTCATGTTCGTTAAGAGTTCTACTTGCATAAGCTATGGGATGATTATCTTGAAGTAATACAGCTCCAAGTGCATACTGACTTGCGTCTGTATTTATTTTAAATGATTTATTGAAATCTGGGTATTTTAAAATAGGATGGGTTGTTATTAGAGTTTTTAATTGTTCAAAAGAATTTATATATGAAGGGTCATGAACATTTATTTTTGTTTGTTTCTTGAGATATTTGGTCATTGGTTGTGCAATTTTTGCATAATCTTTAAGAAATTTGCGATAAAAACCGGTGATGCCTAAAAATGATTTTATTTGTTTCTGGGTTGAGGGTAATTTTAAATTAATTATATTTTGAATTTTATTGGGGTTAGGTTTAATACCTTGTGTTGTTAAAACATGTCCTAAATATTCTGTTTCTTTACAGAAAAAATTACATTTGTCTATTTGAATTTTAAGATTGGCTTCTCTTAATCTATTAAATATTTTATTAATATTATCAATGTGCTCTTGTAATGAAGAACTGAAGATAAGTATGTCGTCAAGATATACTATACATATTTTATTGATATATTTACGAAGAACTGAGTTCATTAATCTTTGAAAAGTGGCAGGTGCATTCTTTAATCCGAATGGCATCCTTAAATATTCGTAGTGTCCAAATGGGGTTGAGAAAGCTGTTTTTTTTCTGATCTTCCTCTTTCATTAGAATTTGATGAAATCCTTTGGCTAAATCCAAAGTTGTAAAGTATTGAGCTCGTCCTAATTTATCTAATATATTTTCTATATTTGGGATTGGGAATTTGTCATCTATCGTTTGTTCGTTAAGTTTTCTATAGTCGATTACAATTCTATACTTTTTTATTTTTGAATTGTCCATTTTCTTTGGAATAATCCAAAAAGGTGAGTTGTAGGGTGAGTTAGATTCTTGAATTATATTTTGGTTTAACATTTCATTGATTTGTTTCTCTATTTCTTTTTCGTGAATTAAGGGATATCTATAAATTTTATTATATATAGGGTTCTCGTTTTTTAATTTTATCTCATGAGTAATCTCATGGGTAAAGGTCAAATTTTCACCTTCATTAAAAAATAAATCCTTATTATTAGCTAATAGATTTTTTAAAATTTCTTTTTCTTCTTCATTTAAATGTTTTTCATTAATTTTGTTAAAAATTTCGTCTTTCGAATTAGTAATTGGTTCAAGATGATTTATTTCATTTATAAGTTGTACTGGATAATATTTATTTTCAAATGGGATTTTATATTGATTAAAAATTTCTAAATATTCATTATTTATATTAACTATGGCTTCAAATGGTTTGAGAAAATTAAGACCTATAATAGCGTCATATTTATAACTTTGTAAGGGAAATATTTTCCATTCTAGAGTTCCTAGTTTTTTAAATTCTAAGGGTATTGGTGTAATCATTGTATGAGTTACTAAATTAGTTCCTCCTAGTGAATTAAATTGGATTGGATTATCTATTTTATAAATTTTATAGTTAAGAACATTTGGTTTTATTATACTAGTGTCTGATCCAGTGTCTATTAAACATATAATTGAAATTTTGTCAATTGTCACTTTTATTAAGGGGAGTTGATTATCGGTGGTACGTCGATAAAATTTACATCATTATTAATTTGATTTGTTTGATTAATAGTATCAATTTCCATTGGTATAGGTTGTAAATGATTATTATTATTATTATTATTATTATTTAAAATACCAAATCTATGTTGATTTCTGTTAATATGGTGATAATTTTCTTGTGGATTATGATATCTATATTGTTTTGAGTAATTGAAATTTCTAAATTGTCTCGAATTATTTATATTATTTTGAAAATTTCCCGAATTATTTCGATATTGTCCCGAAAAATTATTGTTAGTATTATGAATACGTGGAATATTGTTATTATAATTATTAACATGATTATTGTTTGAAATATTTGGAATTAATTTGTTTCTATTAAATTGATTTTGAAAATTTGGTTTTAAATTAAATTTTGTATTTAAATTATATTTATTAATTTTATATTCATTTTTTATGATGTCACTACTGTAATATACTTCTGTTTTTGAATAAAAATAATCTAATTCAAATAAATTTTTGTTTTCGTCAATATGAACTGAAAATGTTGGTATTAATTTACTCTTTAAAATATTAACTAAACCTTTATCGATTGAATCATAAGTATAATGGTCTAATTCATTAAAATCACAAATTTCATTACAGTTACTTTTTATTGTATTTAGTTTATTAAATAAATCTTTAAAATTAAATACCTTTAATTCCTTCGCTGAAAATATTAGTTGATGTATTGTTCCTTTTGGTCGAAATCTTGTTTTTAATTGTGAGACGATTGTATCCCAGGTTCTGTTTTCTTCAGGTATTTCATGAATTGCCTCCTTTGCCTTGCCATTTATTTTGTTGTGAATTAATTTCTTTAAGCAATAATGTTTTAATTCGTTGTTGTTTTCTCCACATAGACTTTCCACATCTTCTACTGTCCTCAAAAATGATTTCAATTTATAGTTATCTTCACCGTTGAATGGTGTAATTTCATTTAAATTACGAATGATTTGATCCTTTGTTAAATCAAATCTTGTTATTTGCATTGTATTTAGATTATGTTCATGCTGCTCTACTTGTTGAGTCAGGTTTTGAACTTGTGTGATTAATGCTTCAACGTGTTCCATGTTGTTGAATCGATTTTTAAAAAATTGGTCGTTTCGTTTAGAATTAATTTTTGCTATTATTTTTAACTTTATTTAATTTTAATTTATGTTTTGGATTTATCACTTTGTTCGTATATTCACTTTTATTTTTCAATTTAATTTTATTTAATATTTAACTTTTATTTAACTTTTATTTCACTTTAATGTATGAAAATATTTCTTACTTTAATTTCTGCTGCTCCTTTCTCTCTTGTTTTTCGTAGTTTTTCGTGGTTGTTTCTGCGATAATACTGATTTTTAGTTTAACTTTGTTAACTCCACTAGAACTTTTTACTTTTTAAATTTTATAGGTAAAATTTAATAAAACAATTTTTGTGTCTTTTATCTTTGGATAAAAGGTATTGGTTCAATTATCAACTGCGCCAATTATGTGTTTTGTTGTGCCGTAAAACTTTTTAAAAAGTTTTATTTTTATATAAACTATCTTAAGATAATTTATTGTAACTTAACTAACAATTTAAAACAAACACTATTTTAACTGTTAGGAAGGAGAATAAATATTTATAACACTCACTAATATAACTTTCGTTACCAAGTAATTTTATTTAATAAAATTTCTGAAGTATTATTGTTCGATCTTTACTTATGAAAGACTCGAAATATTCTGTTTAATCAATCTTGTTCTGATTTGATCTAACTTATTCTGACTTACAAATTATTGGTTTTACTTCTATTTATATGATTTTTGTTTATGTTTATATCTTAACTAATAACAATGGTTTTCATTTATTATTTCTAAAAAGACAAGTGTTTATAGATATTATATTTCATTTATATTATTCTTGATAAAACTTGATTGTTTATGTTTTCAAGTTGATTCTTGTTCGATCGATATAATAATTCTTAAGATCGAACAAGTGTTCAAAGATATTAAATTTCTTATGGAATCATTTTAATTACTTTAAATTTAAATTGTTTGGGTTAACAATAAATTATATTGTTTAAACTAAACTCAAACACTTATCAAAACAAATATATTTTTATTACTTTAAAATGAAATTATGGATTTAAGATTTATGTTTTTAGAAAAGAATTGCTTCATGAGCATTTTTAATAATTGGAATTGTTTTTACTTTATTATTCTTATCATTTAATATTTCGAAATTATTTATGGGGTATTTTATAATATCAGAATTATGTAAAGGGTGATTTATAATATCATGTTTGTTAAGTGGGTGTTCATTCTGATGGAATGTAACTCGCGCGTATTCATTCGTAGGAATATTGCACTAATTCAGGACTGATTTTTTGCAGGCAGACAACCCTATATCACCGTGTTTGTAATAAAATAATCTTTATTTTGACATAAAGTTTATTCATTAACCAGACCGGTGCAAATTACTAATTTCGATCTGCCTTTTTATACCTGCCTATCCTAAGTTATGACGGGAAAAAAATAGACAACCTATCGTTTGCATATTCTAAAGGCTTCATACTTTTGATTGGTATGTCATCTGTCTATTAACCGAAACGGTGAAATGTTTAGAAAAAATTAATTTTTAAATTTTTAATTAATCATTTTCTGGACCGAAATTTTTTAGACAACCACTTGCAATATATTTATTAACATATTTAATTTAATATAAAATACTTTTCATCCATTAACCAGTTCGGTGAAGGTCGTTCTATACTCGGATCTTAGACTATTGTTTATGGCTAAATTTTTTCTCGAAAACGGCACTATAATTTTTTCTGAAAATTGGCATACTACCATTTTCCGGTGCGAAAAAACGATCTAGATAGGTCACGACTTTGGGAAAAGTCGTTTAGAGCCTTAACTAAGGAAAAACATTATTCATATGAATGACGTCACAAATACTTGGAATAGTTATAATAAATTTTGTTGACAATTCAACTCAAAAACAAAAGTTTCAATAAGGTCCAATCAAAACGCTTCATTTACTATTTTTTAGCAAATCAAAACGATTTGTTTCGATTATTTTTTTCTGTTAGGAAGGAACAGCGAATATTTTCGAATATTTTCCGCCTACTTAATATATTAATTTAAAACAAATATGCACATACAAAATTATGTGAAAATGCAATTTGCAAATAGTAAAAATGTCCGTTTTCATTCATAAATGATTGCATGTTTATGTTTATTTATCAAAAATAAATTACAAATTTATAACATTTATGCGCCTACTAAGAAGAAATAATATTTAATTTTGTTTGACAACAAAGGATTATGTTGTTTGAAATAATGTTACTATTTCTGTTCGTTAAATTGTCTGCTAAATACCACTCGTCATCAAATTATTAGTCGATTATTTTTCAACATTACCACTCATGCCATTTGAGGTCACCTCAAATGACATTCCTAATAATGATTATGAAAAATAATCGACTATTATTTGACGACTCGTGATATTATATATGATAATTTTTTTTTGCTGTCAGAAATTTTATTTTTCATTCATACAAACTATGATATTTAAACAGTAGGCTTTGTTTTAACTGTCGGCAATTCTTCTTGTCGTCGATTATTTTGCTTTGTCGTTATGAAAATTCTTTGTTGTCATTTTTTCTTCTAACAAAATGAAATATAAGTTCATCTTGGTAGGCGCATAAATGCTATAAATTTGTAATTTATTTTTGACAAATAAACATAAACATGCAATCACTTATTATGAATGAAAACGGACATTTTTATTATTTGCAAACTGCATTTTTACATAATTTTGTATTATTGAATATTTTGTAGAAAAATTTTATTTAGAAACTAATACTTATCTTTTAAACAAAATTATAATTAAAAAAAATTATCTCATTAAATACCACTCTTCATTGAAATTTTTGTCTAAAATTTTTCAATTTTACTCATTAAATTATTTTTAAGCAACACTGCTCAATCAAACCACTACTTAAACCACTCGTCCTTCGGACTCGTGGTTTATTGTGCGCTTTGATTTGCAGTGTTGCTAAATAATTTAATTCGTAAAATCAAAAAATTTTTGAAAAAATTTCAATGACTCGTGGTTTAACAACCGACAATTCAACTCACTAAATAAAGGTCCAATCAAAACGCTTCATTTACTATTTTTTAGCAAATCAAAACGATTTGTTTCGATTATTTTTTTCTGGTAGGAAGGAACAGCGAATATTTTCGAATATTTTCCGCCTACTTATTATTAATTTAAAACAAAAATTCACTTACAAAATTATGTGAAAATGCAATTTGCAAATAGTAAAAATCTCCGTTTTCATTCATAAATGATTGCATGTTTATGTTTATTTGTCAAAACTAAATGTGGAGGTCCACACCAAAACGCTACATTTCCATTTTCTTTTAAAAATAAATTGTGTACTTAGATCGGCTCCAATTTCTGAATTCGATCGAAAACTCAAAAATTTATCTATGCTTAAATTAGAACTGTTTTTTCTCTTTGTAGAATAGAGCTTGCTTTAGACATAATGTTATCAGTGTAATGACATAATCAAATTTTCTTGAACTGCGTTGGAAAAATGTAATAATGGAAATGTAGCGTTTTGGTGTGGACCTCCTCAAATTTCAAATTTATAACATTTATGCGCCTACTAAGATGAAATAATATTTTTTTATGTATGAGTATGTTGTATGAAATAATGTTATTATTTCTGTTCGTTAAATTGTCTGCTAAATACAACTCGTCACCAAATTATTAGTCGATTATTTTTCAACATTACCACTCATGCCATTTGAGGTTAAAAATTTCCCTCGTGCGCTATGCGCACTCGGGACCTCAAATGACATTCGTAATAATGAATATGAAAAATAATCGACTATTATTTGACGACTCGTGATATTATATATGAAAATATTTTAAAAAGCACACTACAATTTAATTTGATTGTCGATAGTTTGTTATAATTTTTTGAATATTTTTGGAAATTCGAATAAAGTTTGTGTTTTTGATTTTGTTATAATTTTAGAACTTTGAAAAAAGTTTCAATTTTTGATTTTATTATAATTTTTTGAATTCTGAAAAAAGTTTGTATTTTTTATTTTTTTTGTTATACTTTTTGCAATATTTGAAGATTATTGAAAAAAGTTCCAATATTTGATTTTGTTATAATTTTTGCAATATTTTTAGAATTTTGAAAAAGATTTCTGATTTTTGATTTTGTAATAATTTTTGAAATATTTTTAGAATTTTGAAAGAAGTTTAAATATTTGATTTTATTATAATTTTTAGAATATTTTTGGAATATTGAGAGAAACTTAAGTTTTTGATTTTGTAATATTTTCTCGAAACACTAAATGGAGAGGTTTTTAAAAAGTTTGCTGAGTGTATCATCTTTTCAATAAATCTTTTTTACCTATTAAACGAGTAATAATTGTATACATATTTGTAAATTTTTTCTCAAAAACGGCACTATAATTTTTTCTGAAAATTGGCATATTACCATTTTCTGTTGTGAAAAAACGATCTAAACAGGTCACGACTTCGGGAAAAGTCGTTTAGGGCCTTGATTAAGGAAACAAAATTGCATATACGTCATTCATTCACAAATACTTGGAATAATTATAATAAATTTTGTTGAAAATGAGTGTCTGTGCTAAATATTTTAAAAAGCGCACTACAATTTAATTTGATTGTCGATTGTATAGAATAATTTGTCGGTATAAATATGCAATGAATGCATTATAAGTTTGTCAAAAAAATATTGTCAAGTGTGTCATCAGAATGAATAATGGAATTTCGAATAATGTTTGTATTTTTGAGTTTGTTATAATTTTAGGTATATTTTTGGAATTTTGAAAAATGCTTGCATTTTTAATTTTGTTATAATTTTTGGAATATTTTTAGAATTTTGAAAAAAGTTTGTGTTTTTGATTTTGTTATAATTTTTGCAATATTTTTTTGAGTTTTGATAAATGTTTAAATTTTTGAATTTGTGAATTATAAATTTTTGCAATAATTTTAGAATTTTGAAAAAAGTTTCAATTTTTGATTTTATAAAAATTTTCTTGAAAAAGTTAAAATTTTTGATTTTATTATAATTTTTGGAATTTTGAAAGAAGTTTGTGTTTTTGATTTTGGAATATTTTTGGAATTGTGAGAAAAAGAAGTGATCATCGTTTCTCAACAATATTTTTCGAATTCTGAAAAAAGTTTGTATTTTTGATTTAATTTTTAATTTTTGCAATATTTTTATAATTTTGAAAAAGTTTAAATTTTTGATTTTATTATAATTTTTAGATTTTGTTATACTGCAATATTTTGCAATATTTTAAGACTATTGGAAAAAGTTTCAATCTTTGATTTTTGTATAATTTTTGCAATATTTTGAGAATTTTGAAAAAAGTTTCAATTTTTGATTTTGTAATAATTTTTAGAATATTTTTAGAATTTTGAAAAAAGTTTAAATTTATGATTTTATTATAATTTTTAGAATATTGAAAGAAATTTGTATTTTTGATTTTGTAATATTTTCTCGAAACGCTAAATGGAGTAGTTTGCTGAGTGTATCATCTTTTCAATCAATTATATTAATTTATGATCTGTTAATATAATAATTTTCAGCAACGTTTTGATGTTTCGTGTTAGTTTTGTAATGAATATCTAAACAGAGATAAAAAAATACTTGTACTTTTGTTAAAGATTTATTTTTGATATAGGTACATCGCTGCCCAAAACTAAAAACAATTTCCTAATAAAAATTTTTTGCCGAAAACTATATAAAAAATTCTTAACCCAGACCGAAGTCTTGATATCTCAGAGCTTGAGATTTCAACCCCTCGCATATATTGTCATTTAGTTTTTCAGCAGAAATTATTGTATCAAAAACCAAAAATAATAAGTTTTGTGAAATAAAAATATATATTAATTTTAAAGCTGTTTTGTGAAAGAGATTAAAAAAATGTCTCTCTTTTTACCGAGCTAAGCTCGGTCTCCTGGTACTCTCCTATAAATAAAGAAGGAACCTATATTGGTCGAACTGCGATCTACAGCCCAACGAAACAACATTTTGAGTCTTAAACGAAAGCTAAAGGATTGCGCAATTACTAGAGATATTTTTATACAGGAGTTACTAACAACAGAGACACATAAATTGTTCTTAAGGACTCTTAATCTGAAATCAGATTTCAATTTCAAATACGTGTATACTGATTACTGTCGATGGGCGGATCATAGTCCGAAAAACTAGCAACGAACCAGCCATTTGAAATAAATCAAATCAACAAACTCATCTTCAGCATCACCCAGCCAAACAAACGAAAAACTAGTACAGAATAAAAAAAAAATTTTTCCCATTTCCAAA
This sequence comes from Diogma glabrata, assembly GCA_963693315.1. Lineage (NCBI taxonomy): Eukaryota > Metazoa > Arthropoda > Insecta > Diptera > Cylindrotomidae > Diogma > Diogma glabrata. The sequence goes on from CAVNZG010000275.1 coordinate 51,586, forward strand.
ATGGTGATTAATATTAATAAATTGGTAGTTAAAAATGACCAACTACGCCCGTAGTTAAATTTAGTTGTTTTAAATACATAAGGGTAGTAATATGTACAATACTCTGTGTTGAAAAGTAATAAAAATTTTTATTATTTTCAATACAAAATTTTGTAAAATTTGCTTTCGACGTAGTAATTTTAAATACGAAATATATTGATAATTTTAAGTCGTAATTGGCTTTACTATGTTTCTTTGTATAAATTAAAAGTACTAGATAGTTATTTTGAATACGATTGGTAGTATAAATAATTGTTGAGATTATTAGTTTTCATAACTATAAACAAAATATAGTAGTAATTATAAAAATAACAAATATTGATTTGTATTACCTACTGGTAGTAATTTCAGTTATTAAAAGCAGTAGAAACAATGACTTTTTTTTCAAACTTAATTGTTTATTTATTTTTTTACAAAAATATTACATGATTTAACTACACTATTACTCATATCAGGGTAGCGAAATCCGAAATTCGACGTCCACGCCGTGCTGCCTGGGTAATGCTGACAGAATTAGGTTGGTGTATTGGAGACAAGCAGAGTAAAAACTGCTTAGTCAATGACGCTACATCACGGCGAATTGGCGCTCTACAACCAATGCGACTCAAGCGTCTGTTCTCCATGTCAGGGGCGGCTTGGAGCGGGCGTCTGTCTTGAATCAAGCGGCTCGCTATATAAACGTGTAAAAAGGTTGTTTCTGGTGACCTTAATATGCAGAACGGACCCATTCACGACAATTTGGGTTGGGCCTAAGGTTAACACCCTAACCCCGGAAAAAAACTAATATGTTAAATTTGGTTATCAGAAAGAGAAAAACAGACCCGGAAAAAACAACAGAATTTTACCTGGACGTGAAAAAGGACCAGACTACCGAATCGGAACGTGGAACGTGCGCAGCCTGAGCGCTCCTGATGCTCTTATAAGTCTAGAAACAGAGGCTGAGAGGTATAGGATGGATATTATTGCTCTACAAGAAATTAGACAGCCGATAATCGGAAAACAAGATTTGGATAGTCACTCTCTATACTGTAGTGGTCATCCTTCTCGAAGAGAATTTGGAACTGGCTTTCTTGTTGGTGCACGCATACAAGAAGCCGTGATGAAATTCATCCCGGTCAGTGAGAGGATCTGCTACCTACGTGTACGCGGTACATATAACAATATTTCTCTTATTGCCGTGCATGCACCAACTGAAGCTAAGACCGTCGACGATAAGGATAATTTCTACATAGCACTGGAAGAGGTTATGAAACAAACACCAACACGCGACTTCATTATGGTTCTTGGTGACTTTAATGGACAGGTTGGAAGAGATATCTCTTATGGAAATGTGGTGGGTCCCAACAGCCTGCATTTGAATTCGAATGATAATGGTGAGAGAATGACTGAGTTTGCATTATCAAATAATTTGAGAATTGCCAGTACGTTCTTTCCGCATCGATCGATTCATAAGCAGACTTGGGTCTCACCGAATGGAAATACTCGAAATCAAATTGATCACGTTCTAGTAACAACACGTTTCTTTTCGAGCGTTCTGGATGTGCGATCCTTTAGAGGTGCATACATTGGAAGTGACCACTTCCTTGTATGTGCAACGATAAGGTTCCACTTCCCGAATCCAGGCATTTCAAAATTCAATCAACGGAAACGTTTTAACATCTCAACATTAAAGAATGCTGAAACAGAAGAGAGATATCAAATCCATATTGCCGAAACATTGGAGAAATCAGAAACTATTAATGGAGACGTCGATAAGTCATGGTATTTGCTCAAAGATGCTGTTTTAAGCGCTGCTGAGGGAATACTTGGACGACCAGAGAACCACTCCCAGAAGCCATGGATGGATCAAGCATGCCTTGATGCTATTCAATACAAAAGAGATTGCTATCTGAAGTGTCTACAAGGACGCAACACCAGGTCCACGAAGGAGAATTATAAACTGGCAAGACAAGCCGTTACAAAGCTATGTAGACGAACGAAGAGAGAATGGTGGAAGAGACAGTGTGAGGAGATTGAAAGCTTCAATAAGGAACATCAATCGCGTAACTTCTTTCAACAGGTTAAAACCTTAAAGAAGGGCCCTCAAACTAGATCGACTGCTATTCAAAACGAAACTGGGGAGCTACAAGTAGACCTTAAAAATATTTTAGATACTTGGGCCGCTTATTTTGAGAATCTTCTCAACTTAAGTGACCAGCAACAAGTCGGGCGACGAGCTAAGCTTATTCGTGCGTCAAAGGTACATGTAGAAGAACCCACCAGAGAGGAATTCGATGCGGCGCTGTCAAAATTAAAATGCAATAAAGCACCTGGTATCGACGATATAACATCCGAAATGATTGTACATGGTGGCGAAACTCTATCCTCAAGATTGTTTGAACTTGTTCAAATGATCTGGAGGACTGAAACCATGCCACAGGACTGGAACAAAGCTATGCTGATACCAATCCATAAAAAAGGTAATCGCCTACAATGTGCAAACTACAGAGGAATCGCCCTCCTCTGCACAGCATATAAGATCTTTTCCTACATTTTGCTATCCAAAATCAATCCTTTTGCTGAACAACTGTTTGGAGAATATCAGTGTGGTTTCCGGCGGGGCCGAGGTACCACCGATGCACTTTTCTCGATAAGGATGATTTTGGAAAAGTGTCGAGAGTTCAACATACCTGTGCACCAACTTTTCATTGATTTCAGGCAGGCCTACGACTCTCTCGAACGAGAGACTCTATGGTCTGCTCTGGTGTCAATGGGAATTCCTGGTAAACTGGTATCACTATGCAAAATGACAGTACAGAACTCTCAATGCTGTGTACGAGTAGAGAACGAAATATCAAAGTTTTTTAAAGTCGACTCCGGTTTAAGACAAGGTGATGCTATCTCTCCTATACTTTTTAATCTAGCCTTGGAATATGTGTGCCGTCAAAAGAAACTACCGACTAATAACAATATCTTGTCAATAAACTCAGTACAGATGATTGCTTACGCTGATGATGTTGTCATCCTCGGCCGAAGTGAAGCTGTTATGAGTGAGACTTTCAAGTCGCTTGAGAGTGGTGCTAGGAAAATTGGTCTGCAAATTAACTACAATAAAACCAAACATATGAATGTTTCAAGAGAGGCTGAGAAGAAAGATTTGATGTGCGGCGATGAACGAATTGAGGGAGTTGAATCTTTTAAATATTTGGGATCAATGCTTGACTCAAACAACAGCATACTTACAGATATTAAAGCTCGAATCGCTGCAGGTAATCGAACTTTCTACTCAATTAAACCTCTCCTTGGATCACCGTATGTATCAACTAACACCAAGCTCAAGTTATACAAGACATTGATTAGACCGGTTGTGATGTATGGGTCACAAACGTGGACCCTTACACAAAATGACGAATCGCATTTATCTGTATTTGAGCGTAAGATCCTACGCTACATTTTTGGTCCACTTAAGACAGACGATGGAGAGTATAGAACCCGGTATAACTTTGAGATCAGAGACCTTCTTGAGGGTCCTGATATAATAGGTTGTATCCGTTCTAATAGGATTGCTTGGTTTGGGCATGTTCTACGAGCCGATTCACAGTCTGGAATGATTAGAAAAATGTACGTTAGTACCCCAGGGAGTGGTAGACCGCGAGGTAGACCACGACTACAATGGGAGACTGACGTAATAAACGACCTTAAAAAAATCGGCTGCCATGGTAATTATGTCACTGTTGCGAATGACCGTGGTGAATATTCAAAGCTGATTAACCTGGCAACGCTCCTACATGGAGCATGAACGCCTTAAAAAAAAAAAAAAAAAAAAAAAAAAAAAAAAAAAAAAAAAAAAAAAAAAAAATTACTCATATCAAGTAAGATCTTTAATGAAAGTTTTAATGTTGTAAATAACAAGTGAAGTATTAATATTATAGAAATAAATTTGTACAAAAGTCCATATTTGGTGACAAAGAGCAGGATATTTTAAATTAAATACCTAAAAAACATATACATTATAACACTTCCAGTTAAAACTAAAATGATTTTATACCTGAAATAATTTAAAACAGAAATCGATAACCTTTAAAAGTGTAGGTAATTTGTATTTCACTAAGTCGTACACATTACACAACATAAAAATCCTTTAGACTATTGATATCTAAACCTACTACAACAATTACCGGTTGCACTGTTAATTTCATTGCACCATAATTTTCCCTCATTTCATCCAATTTTATTTGCATATCATTTTGAGTGTTGACATGAAGTACTACTATATTACTATATTTTGTAATAAAAATTGTAGCAATAGTATTGTTTTATCATTTCAAATATTTATTGTTACTACCAAGTTTTAGTTAAAATAACTAGATTTAATAACTATTTATTTTCACTATTTTTTATATTAGGAACAAATACCTCAATCATTAAAATTAGTACGCGCAATAAAATTTACTACTTACATTTTTATATTTCATAACTTAAAAGACAGTTGTAATTTGAACTGCAGCGTAGTTAATTTTTTACCACACGTATTTTTCTCGGTGTACAATATGAACCACGCAAATATCTCTAATAAACTTTATAACAATATACTCATTGATATTGAATTGATATGCAGTAGAAACAGTGAATGTAACAAACCTGAAAGTTCTAATCTTGAATGCGCATAGCATTTCATCTATTGATAAATTCAACGAATTCAAACAGCTTGTCTGTCTAATCCCACACAAAATATATATTATCTCTATAGGGGAAACATGGATACTTGATCACTTGATAGATCACTACTACTGAAGTAAAAACTGGTTTTATAAACAGCGTTGAAATAGAATTATCCAAAATTTGTATTAACTCTTAACCATTAAGTACTTTTTCATACTACCGGTCACCTAAACTTTGCACTAAGGAATTTCTGATAAATTTTGATAACACAATGGAACAATTTAGAACAAACTCTGCTGATGCTAGGGGATTCCAATGTTGACACTTTTGCTGACCATTGATACAAAAATTCAAATCATTATGTGAATCAAACAACTTTACCATCTGCAACAACTACATTACTAGACCGTTGGCCACTACCATTGATCACATTATCTGCAATTTTGCAAACAACACATGCATGGGCATCTCTACAGTATGTAAAGATAGGAAAATAAGTGATCACAACACAATCATCCTTGAACCAAATCTTACCATCAATCGAGACACAAAATATGTTATACATAAAACTGTAAAAATTGACTACAATGATGTAAAGAGTGACCTCGTAAACAAATTCAATAATTATAATATCGAACAGTTTCAGAATTCTGATGATGTTTGCGAGTACAAGAAAAAAATATTAAGGCAAAATTTGTTTTATGCCCATGGATAACTTCGGAGACTATTAAACTAATTCAAAGGAAAAACAACCTTCGAAAGAAACTGAATGAGTCCCGGTGATCTCGAATTACAAAACAGAGTGACGAATATTAGTAATCTGCTTAAAAATTGCTTGAATGAACTACGTAACAACTACTACACTGAAAAATTTGGTAAGGTTATAAAAACAATAAGTATAAAAACTTTGTCAACAAATTACAGCAGCTTCCGTTTTTCCTTACAATAAATTCTAGGGTCTCCAATTTATGTACGATAAACTTCACCGCTTTTCCACAATTTGAATCAATAATATTCGGAATCGTAAAATCTGTATTTACTATTCCACTAAGTTCAGATTCTTTCACTATTAGTACCCAGGTTCAAGTACCACCGATTATTCCTTATACTTTCGAATATTTGTAAAACACTTTTAATTGCAAAATTAAAAAACTGACTATCTGATATTTTTGTTCGCTTATTTATATCGAAAAATAAATAAATCGAAACTTCTATAATCCACTAGAAATCAATACTACGTAGTCCGTACATCTTGAATAGGCCACACCTGTTTTCATTCATACTTGCATTTGTACTAGCGAACTCAAATTTAATTTATGCAAAATGTATTGGAGTTAACTTTTGATTTGCCATAGAATGTAGAAAACATTTAGGCGGAACGTATTGGTTATTTATGATTAAATTAAATTAACCCATTCTGGACGAAGTTTATTACACTGCCCTCCATTTAGTTTTGTTCGTCCCGAACAATATCAGCTATCGCATTGGTGCTGTTACCTTGGTACGGTGCCAACCTTTGCAGAAGCATCACTTTCATCTTGGTACGGGGTCCCTTTTGTATGCGGTAGATAACATCATTAATTCGTTTGATTATTTTATATGGGCCTTCCCAATCTGGCTGCAGCTTGGGTGATCTTCCCTTAGTTCTTCTGGGGTTGTATAGCCATACCAATTCTCCTTCTTGAAAACCGCCACTATTTGCATTTATGTCGTACCTGGTTTTCATTTTGTCACTGGCAATCTTAATGTGGTCTCGAACCTGCTGATGGATTTTATTCATCTTCTCCCTTAGTTGTCCCACATAATTTGTTGTCGTGGATACCAGACCTCCAGGGATGCCAAACTCGATGTCACTCTCTAGTAGTTCTCTTCCGAACATGATATTCGCTGGCGTTTCACTTGTCGTATCGTGCACTGCGCTACGATAGGCCATCAAGAATAACGGAAGATCCTTGTCCCAATTTCTTTGGTTGGCTTCTACTACCTTTGACAAATGTTCTTCCATGGTTCGGTTGAATCGTTCTACCATGTCATCCGACTGCGGGTTCATAGGTGTAGTTCGTGTTTTTCTAATGTCGAGTGTTCTGCACAGCTCTTCCATCAATTGAGATTCGAAATTCCTTCCCTGGTCCGTATGCAACTCGAGCGGTGTTCCATATCTGCAAATCCATTCATTGACTAATGTTTCAGCGACCGTAACTGCTTCCTGGTTCGGTATTGCATAAGCTTCCGGCCATTTTGTAAAGTAATAAATGACCACCATGATGTATTTGTTACCTTTTGTAGTTTCCGGAAATGGCCCCGCGATGTCTATAGCAATTCTCTCCATTGGGGCGCCCACATTGTACTGTTGCATCTCTCCTCGAGTTCTAGTCTTTGGTCCTTTGCTCGCCGCACAAGTATCACATCGCCGACACCATTGCTCTACGTCGGTTCGATACCTTACCCAATAAAACCTCTCCCTTACTTTAGCCAGGGTTTTATTGACTCCCAGGTGTCCTCCAGAAATACTTCCATGCAGCTTTCCCAGTACCTCTTCTACTCGACTTGATGGCAACACCAGTTGCTCCAACACTTTCTTTCCATCAGCGGACTCCCATTTTCTTTTTAGCATCCCGTTGTCCATAAATAGTGAGTCCCATTGCGCCCAGTAGCATTTCACCTCCGTACTTAAAGGTGCGACCTCTTTCCACTCCGGTCGCCTTCCCTCAGTTTTCCATTTCAATATTGGAGCCATAGCTGGATCTTCTAGCTGCTCTCTTTTAATTGCCTCGGTACATCAATCTTCAGGAGTTTGGAACTTGATTTGGTTCACTTTCATTGCCTCATTTCTCTCAGTTCTGCTACATGACTTGCACTCCTCTATACAGGGTCTTCTGGACAGGGCATCGGCGTTACCATGGATCCTTCCCTTGCGGTGTTCAACTTTGAAGTCGTAGTTCTGCAGGATCTCTATCCATCTTGCTGCTTGTCCTTCAGGATATTTGAATTGTAATAACCATTTTAGAGCAGCATGGTCCGTGCGAATCAGGAATGGTTGTCCACACAAATACTTGTGGAAATGTTTCACAGCTTTGATGATAGCTAACAGCTCCTTCCTCGTGACACAGTAATTCCGCTCCGGCTTTGACAGAACTTTACTGAAGTATGCCACCACTTTCTCATCGTCTCCAATTTTCTTGGACAAAACAGCTCCAGTTCCTACATTGCTTGCGCCTGTGTCCAGAATGAACATCTTTCCGGATTCTGGATAGGCTAGTATAGGGGTGTTGCATAGTTTTTCTTTTAAACGGCAGAATGCCTCATTACATTCGGTTGTCCACAGAAACCTGGTATTTGCCTCTGTCAATTTATGTAGACTCTTGGCGATATTCGCAAAATTCTCCACGAATCTTCGATAATAGGTGCATAAGCCAAGGAAACTGCGTAGCTCATGAACATTCTTCGGTACTGGCCAATTTTTCACAGCATCAATCTTCTCGGGATCGGTTCTGACTCCATGTTCTGTAATGATGTGTCCAAGGTAGTTCACTTCTTTGTGGAAGAGATTGCACTTTACCGGATTCAACTTCATGTTGGCATTACTTATTCTTCTGAGTACTTCTTCGAGGTTCATTAGATGCTCTTCGAAGTTGCGACCCATTATAATGATGTCATCAAGATAAACTAGGCAGGCCTTCCAGGTTAAACCATGCAACATGCATTCCATTAGACGTTCAAATGTTGCTGGGGCATTGCATAGACCAAATGGCATCACATTGAACTCCCACAACCCATTGCCAGTAGAAAATGCTGTCTTTCGTCGATCTTCTGGATGCATTTCAACTTGCCAGTAGCCATTCTTCAGATCTAATATGCTGTACCATTTGGCCCCTGATAGTGTATCCAGTGTGTCATCAATTCGTGGCAGTGGATAGCTGTCCTTAATGGTTACCTCATTGAGCCTTCGATAGTCTACACAAAAACGAGCTGATCCATCTTTTTTTCTAACTAGCACCACTGGTGAGCTCCATGGACTCTTAGATGGCCTGATGACTCCATCACTTTTCATTTTGTCCAGCATTGGACAAAATGGATTGTCTGGATTCATTCTTTTACTAAGATCTTGAAGTATTGCTACTAATGCGGGATTGTTTCTCTGCATGAAGACCTTTTGCTCTTCTTCACAGCTGATTATCTCTTTTATGGTGCTGCATTTGGCGATTTCTTCTCCATGATTGATGACCACTCGTTTATTTGAGAAGTTAATCAGTTGCACTGGAACTACTCCCTCTTTTGCTGCAACTAGCGTTCGGCCAATCATAATGTTTCCCCCAAAGTCGTTGTTAGCTGGCTCAATCATCACAGGTGAATTTTGGTCACTTTTATCTAGTAACTTAGTCCATATGATTTTCTCAGATTTTGCCGGGATCTCAGTTGGTCCATCACTAATAACACGGACCTCAGCATTGTCGTTGGTGGCGTTTAGCACTATTTCTGTGTTTCCATATCTCAGTACGTGGCTTCCCAGATCTAATATAAAATTGTATTCTTGCATGAAGTCAAGCCCAATTATGCAGTCATCTTCTATATCTGCTACAATAAATCGGTGCCTAAATGAATTTCCTCCAAGGTGAACCTCTTGGTCGCTTTCTCCATGAACTAGAACTGTTTCACCCGTAGCTGTTTTTACGGTGAATCGTCTTGCTGTATCGATCTGACTATCACAAACCACATCTGGACGCACTATCGATCTCGAAGCACCTGTGTCCAAAGTCAACATGCACGATATGCTTCCAACGGTTGCCTCTAAGACTAGACTACTATTTTCTCTTTTTACTTGGGATACCACCAATGTAGGGCATTGTAATTGAGCCAGCTTTCGCCCTTCAAAACTGGCACAATCTAGTTTCCCGAATCCGGAACGCGGCCTCTGTCTTCCGGGTGTGGCTCCCATTTACATTCTCTTCGGATGTGCCCCAACTTCCCACAGTTCCAGCATCTTACTCTGCTAGATCTACTTCGTTGATTTCGTTCAGTTTATCTTCCAAACTTTTGACACGCATGATCACTCAATCAAGCGCTGCTTTCAGTGGTTCCTCAGCAACTTCCATCTGACGTACTCTATCTGAGCCAATACGCTCTTTTTCCGGCTTCCATTTGCAGGGCCAATGCTAAGACTCCGCAGGTAATTTCTTCCCGCTTAGATACAGCTGATTTCTCATTTGTATATATCGAAGAGCATTGATAAATGTATCAGCTGCCAGTTCATCTCTGATGTTCAGCGTTATAGTTCGGGTATGACAGATTAACCCAGTCTGACAATGTCAGCCTCTAATTCTTGCAAAGTTTCACTGACTCCTGTTTCGTGTCTTGAGCTGCATGCGATGGAGAGCTTGCATATGACTTTCTCATATCTTACTTCTAATGCCTCCATTAGCTTGCTGTAAATCACGCTCTGTCGCTGATAGTGTCTGCAAAATTTCAGCAGCAGGTCCCTTCAATGCCATATAAGAGCGTTTGCTTTTTGCTGGTGATCAACCCCAGTTGTTGCTATCTCAAATTGCATCTTAAATATCTGATACGATGTAGATCCATCAAATGCGGGTGTTTTCACTCTAGCTGGAGCTGAAGTAGTTGATGGATTGATCATGTTACCAGACTTCCTTGTGCTATTTCTTGGCGTAATTCACTCGAAAATTTGCGCAATTTCTCTTGTTCTTCGGTAACTATCCGCAGCTCCTTTTCCATGTTGTTGATTTCACCTCTGCACTGGCTCGATTACTTCACGTAGAACTTCCTTGCTTCGCCATCATATCAGCAAATTGTTGTCGTTGCTCTACTCTTTTGTTCTGCTGCCTGTTTCTCTTGTCGGGCCATCATATCAGCAAGTTGTTGTTGTTGCTCTACTTTTTGTTCTGCTGCCTGTTTCTCTTGTCGGGCCATCAGATTGTTTCCTTGTTTGGCAATCATATCAGCAAATTGTTGTTGTTGGTTGTTTCCTTGTTTGGCCATCATATCAGCAAGTTGTTGTTGCTGTTGTGCCATCATTTCTTTCATCAACGCCATCATCGGATCAATTGCTGGGGCATTCTGAACCGGAGCTTCCTCCGGCTCTATTTCTACAACCTCTGTGTTTTGGCCTGCTTCTTCTAAAACTTTACGCAGCCGGAATGCAAGTTCTGCCTTCGTTCCATGGATTGGAGCATTCCTTTTCTTCAACTCATCCTTCAGCTGGGTCTGGCTGAGATCACTAATATTTACTGTCTTGACCATTGTTTCAATAATCCCACTTCTGACACCACTGTAACGACTCTCGTTGGTTCTATTGGATTATTGAGCAAATACGACAGTAAAAAGACAGATCTTTGGTTAACAGAATCTTAAACTTTATTTGTCAACAAATTACAGCAGCTTCCGTTTTTCCTTACAATAAATTCCAGGGTCTCCAATTTATGTACGATAAACTTCACCGCTTTTCCACAATTTGAATCAATAATATTCGGAATCGTAAAATCTGTATTTACTATTCCACTAAGTTCAGATTCTTTCACTATTAGTACCCAGGCTCAAGTACCACACCGATTATTCCTTATACTTTCGAATATTTGTAAAACACTTTTAATTGCAAAATTAAAAAAATGACTATCTGTTAGATTCAGATTTTTTTTATGTTAAATATCAAATATTTTATTATTAAATGAACTTTTTAAAAGGCAATTTCAGTCAAGTTCAGCAAAATTTTGCGACATTTTGACTCGACCCTTTTTAATTTGGTTTATTTTTAGTTTACAGATAGCCTTTGATAAATGAAAAATACGGCTTCAAGTAGAATTTTTTTAAATATAGACCAAAATAAACCAAATTAAAAAGGGTCGAGTCAAAATGTCGCAAAATTTTGCTGAACTTGACTGAAATTGCTTTTTAAAAAGTTCATTTAATAATAAAATATTTGATATTTATCATAAAAAAAATCTGAATCTAAAATCGCCATTTTTATAATTTCCTTCAGAACAAAAAAAACTGATTCCCGACAGTCATATGCACAACGAGTTTTATCTCTAAAACAAAAACTGACACTAGTCCTAAACTTTCACAAGTTGTTAGATATAAAATAAGATTCATTTAGTTTAAAAAAAAAAAGGCTATGCCATCTTTTTTTCAATTACACCGTGTTTTTCTTATGTTACACCGTTAAAAATTATTTCAAAAATTAACAGTGTACATTTTTAAAAACTTTGTTCTAATACCTATTCAACGACATATCATTTATTGAAAATCGATTGAGTAGTTTTTCTACAATCGCTCGTCAAAATGCACTCACATCACAAAATAACAAAAATTGAGGGGCACCCTGTGAAGACCCCTGGTCGAAAAAAAAAATTCTAAGAGAACTTGTATTTTTTATTTATCAAAGACTATCTATAAATAAAAAATAATCAAAATTAATTAATAAATCAAAATCAAGTCAAAACGTTGTTGAATCTTCGTGAAATTGTCATATATATATATATATATATATATATATATATATATATATATATATATTAGACTGGTCGTTAAAAACTAAATTTGCG